>JAADXO010000983.1:0-11053 GCA_023337825.1 Globisporangium apiculatum | reverse complement strand
CCGCGCGAACTCTCGCGTCTGAACCACCTCATGGCGCTCCAGTCGCAATTCCGCAAGGTGTATCGACCTGTGATGGGGAACCCGCACATCTTGATCATCGGTCACGTTTCGGAGCCGCGATGCCTGCTCGACTTCTTCCGCGAGCTGTACCACCCGGATCGGATGCTCGAGAACGGCGTCGTGAACTCGCTCACGGACCTGCCGTCAGTGATCATGGGACCCGACGAGCCAAGTGAAGCGATGATCCACTTGCTCGACCACCCGATGCTGCAAGGTCGCGTGATGTACATCAAAGGCTCGGTGATGTCGGACGAAGACCTCTGCCGCGTTGGCACCGACATTGCGCGCGCGTGTTTCGTGCTCGTGTCCAAGTCGAGCGCCGACTCGGACAAGACAGATCAGGAGACCGTGCTCCGGCTGCTTGCTGTGCGGAACTACAACCCCGAGCTCGAGATCTACACGCAGATCGTGAGTCCCGTGCACTCGGAGTACATTGGCGAGGACGACGCCGACCACGTGCTTTGCCTCGACCAGATCAAGTTGAGTCTCATGGCCAAGAGCACGCTCTGTCCAGGTCTCGTTGCGCTCATCAGCAACCTCTTCCAGTCGTCCGGGCTGTCGAGCGATGGACGGTTCAAGGGTTGGGAGCGCGAGTACATCGACGGACAGTCGCTTGAGATCTACGCCACAGCCCTGCCGCCGGCGTTCTCGGGGCTCTCGTTCAGTCAAGCGTGCGACGTGCTCTACCGCATCTCGAACGGCGAGATCATCATGCTCGGCGTGTACGAGCGCAGCAAGGGTGCGCGTGGGGGCCGCACATCGTCGTCGCCACCATCACCAGAGAAGAAGCGCACGGGTCCGTCACTGCCAGCACTCAAGGTGCGACCATTGCTTCGGCGTCACAGTTCGCACTACCGCTCTGCGCTCGGCTCGACGATGATCATCAACCCAGGCAGCACAATGACGGTCGGCGTGGGGCAGATCTTCTACGTTATGAGCGAGAGCAAGCAGCTCGCACAGACGTCGTCGATCCTCGAGCTGCTCACCGAGTGGCTCCGAGCCGGCAACACGCTGCCATTGCCTCCAGTGAATGCCAAGATCAGCGCGCACAGCTTTCCACTGTCGCCGTTGCAGCAGCACACGGCGCGAGCTCCGACTCCGACTTCAGCTCCAGTGTCGGCTCCGACCCATCTGCATGCCACACGACACGACCACGAGACGATCAACGTGCGTGTCGTGCGCAGGCGACAGGAGGACGTGATCATCCAGGATACAAGCAGCGCCAAGCTGTCGACTCCAGGAGCCAACGGACTGAGCAACCACGTGATTGTCGTCTCGGACATTGACCACGTGTCGATGGAGTCGTTCGTGCGCATGCTGCGGCTCGCGCGGCACAAACCTGGCGCAGATGACTACCACGCCGTCGTCTTCCTTTCGTGGTCCACGAAGAACGTCGCGATGGCCACGCGCGTGCTGCAAGAGTACGACGACGTGTTCCTCATGCTCGCGACGAATGACTCAAAGACCGAGCTGCTGCGCGCAGACATCTTGAGCGCGCGCGCGTGCGTGCTGCTCGCGGACAAGTCGGCGATCCAGCAGCTCGACGACGAAGTGATTGACGGCAAGACGATCTTCCACTTCCTTGCGCTCCTGAGCATCCAGGACGAGTACGGCGTCGTCATTGCGTCGACGTTTGCGCCAATCGTCGAGCTCACGGTGCCGCGTACGATGAAGATCCTCGACATGGAGATGAAGAAACGGCTGAAAGCAGCGATCCGCCGCCAGCGCCAACTGCAGCTCAGCAGTAGTGGTGACGACGACGACCTCGGCGGCGCAGTTAGCAAGTACGCGCGCGACGACTTTGTCACCGTCATCGAGTCGGAGAACAACCGCCAGCGGCGCAACCTCGAGCGCACGAACAGCAAGAACATCGTGAAGAACATGTACGCACACGGCGCGAGCAACATCAGCAGCCTCGAGAGCCACTTGAAGCTGAAGCAGCGCGTCAAGTACCGCCGATCGCTCATCCGGCGCCAGCAGGCGCTGACTGAGCGCGCGTACTTTGAGTCGGGCGGTGCAAGCGTGCTGCCGTTCTTCGCCGCGGGCTTTGGCTTCTCGGTCGACATCTTTGACAACATCCTGTGCCAGAGCTTCTTCACGCCTGGGCTCATTCGCTTCATCTACGAGCTGCTCTTCTCGGACAACGGCCAACCAGCGACGAAGGGAGGTGGGAGCGGCGCGCTCGCACACGCTACTGCAGACACGCGGACGAGCAAGGACGAGAGCAACGACACGCGCGTCGCGAGCTCGCTCGTGCAGATTCCTGTCCCATATGCATTCGTCGGCCGGACGTTCGGCGACATGTTTGCACACCTCGTTGCGACTGAAGACATTGTCGCAATCGGGCTCTACCGGCGCCGCGGAATCGAGTCCATGCTGCCGTACGTTGCAGCAGGACCAGCAATGGATACGACGCTCGTGAGAGACGACATGGTGTTCGTACTCGCACAACCAGCAGCGCTCGAGCGCGAGAAAGCGCGTCGTGAGAAAGCGCGATCCGCGAAAGCGCGGCCGCTCTAGACATGTTCGAGCAATAACGCGACGCTTCTCCTTGACGCGGCGCATCACACACATGCAAGCGAACACACAGCCAGACAGCAGACAAACGCTCCGATTGCAGAGCTGTGCGGCACTGTGAAAACAGGCACGTCGTGTTCTGTCGCGGTCAGCCACGTGCAGATAGCTTTGACGCCGCAGAGTACGCACGCATTGCATTGCGAAATGCATCACTGCACGTGCTCGACTGACGGACCGACCGTTCGTTTGTGCTGCGCACACACACACGCACTCAGAGCTTGAGCGACTTGAACAGCTGCTCGACGATGATCTCGTTGTTCGTGACCGTCGTGCCGCCCAAGATGATCTGCTGCGACGCGCCGTCGCCCAGTGCGTCGTGCACCTGCTGGATCTGCGCAGTCAAAGTGGACACACGCGTTGCGTCAGGTTACGGCAGTTCGTGTCACGCTGCAAGGTCGCGCCAACATCAGCAACAGCTCTACAGTGTGCGTCATCCAGCACCTACCTCTTCGAACGTGATACCGCCGACGACAAAGACGACAACGACCTTGGACGCTGCGAGCTGCTGCAGCTGGCTGCTCGTTGCGCCGCCACGACTGCTGCTTGCGCCACTGCCAAAACCAAAGCGACTGAAGCCGCTCTTGAGCAGATCGATGCCGGCACGTGTGAGCTGCTCCGATGCGTCCACGATCTGAGTGGACAACGACGACGCGTGAGCTTGTGCGTCAACTAGTGTGTGCACATGCGCATGTGCAGGCATCTTTGCATGCATTCGTGCTATCTCACAGACAGACCGGCACGTACATGCTCAAGCTCTGGCACGTGCGTCGTCATGGCTGGATTCGTCACTGCGCCGCATAGCTGCGCCAGGAGCGAACGCGGCGGCTCGGTCTCAGGTGGCGCGAGTTCGTCGTCGCTCGTCTTTGCCGCGAGCTGCGCGCACTCCTGAAGCGTCGACGTCCGTGCGTGAGCGCATATGGGAGAGCAAGAACGGCACCGCGAGCGTCAGTGAGGCGCTTGCTCCAGCGATCTCGACGCACGTCGCGCACAACAGAGCAGACAGACGGACATCACATGCGCACACACGCACGCACCTGCAGCGGCTCGAGCAGACGGCCCACAAACGCTTCGACTGCCGCCTTTGCCTCGAGTCGCAGCACTTCGTCAGTGTGCGACGGTGCCGAACTCGCGCGCGCAGCAGCAGCAGGAGCAGCTGCGCTAGCGCTGTCGTTCCAGTCCCACTCGGCGTCATCAAAGTCGTCACTTTGCGTCACGTTTGACGTCGTCGGCTCGGCCGCGTGGCGCTCCTGCAGTTGCTGCTGTCGCGTCACGAACGCAACGATCTCGACAAAGAGCTCTGGGAACAGCGTCTCGACAGACTCGGGGCGCTTCACGGCGCTCTGCATCGTGAGGTACATTCACACACATCGACAGACACATTTGACGACACGCCACAAGTCGATGCGATCAGCAACCCGAGATGATGCCGCGCCGCGGCCGACAGCGACGCAAGTACGCAATCCGACCCAACAACACAGACGCGCATGCGCACACGCACCTCGAGGATGCTCTCGCTCACGGCCGAGCGGACCATCTGCAGCGTGAACTCCTCGACAGGGCTGCCTGCCGAGAGCGCGAACGCGTGCACGAGCAGCGTGAGCAGCTCCGACAGCGACAGCGACGCGTTGTCGTCATCCGCTGCGAGCTGGCGCTGGATCGCGTCTGCGAGCTCGGGCAAGATCCATTCGCGGCCGTGCTTCTGGCGCAGCTGCTGCTGCCGCGTTGCGCGTTCGCGGCACGCGTCCCAGCGCTGCTGTCCGCGCTCCATGCGCTCGAGCGTCTCGAGCACGAGAACCGCGAGCTCAATGAGCGAGCTGTGCTCTGCATTCGTAGGCTCGCCGGCCTCGAGGATGCTGCAGACGCGCCGCAGCACGACGTCGCGACCGCGCGCACTCGGCTTCTTCTCGCCAGCGCGCCGCGTCGAGCCGGTCTTGGTGATCCGGCGCTGCTGCACGAGCTCAAGCTCGATCGCCTGGAGCCGCTTGTCGAGGTCGCGCAGCGCAAGCTTTGCGGGTCGGAACGCGAGCGACCGGAACACGCTCGCGCCGCTCGGGATCGTCGGGTGGCACAGACTTGCGCCGCCTTTCCAGCGCACGTTTGCGAGGAACGCAGACGTCCGGAACGACGCGAGTTCATGCTTGCGCAGCGCAGGCGAGACCGCGAGCGGCGACGGTTCGCAGCCGTGGAGCGGGAAGATCTCGGTCACGTGCAGTTGTCTGCAAGACTGTGTGTGGAAGTGTGAGTGTGTGTACGTGGGCGTGTACATGTACGATAGTAAACATGTACGAGAGAATGTCGCACCTTGGTGTCGGACGCGCCGTCTCCTGTCGGTGTCTGTGGCAGCAGCGCGAGGATACGGTCGAGCAGCGAGACGCCAAACGACGTCGGTGTCGCCACGTCGCTCGTGCTGCAGCGCATCGTCACGTGCACCTGCACGTCAGCGCCACGAGCAGCAACAAGACAGCAGCAACTACACCACCAGCACTCGCAACGTACCGATCAATGAGCACGATCGACGCCGCTTGGCGGCCCTGTACTGTGTGGATGTTCATGTCCTCCTGCAGCTCGTGCACGATGCGTTGCTGCGCGTTACACAAACAGTCACACAGTCATAGTCAGGCGCTTTCGTCTGTCATACGCAGACCACAACACAGCAGTCCGTCAAGCACAAGGACGCGATGTAAAGCAACAAACGTACGAGCGTGTGTCCAATCTTGAGGCTCGTGGCGCCGAGCGCAAAGATGCGGTCTTTAAAGTCCACGCGCATGCCCACGAGCGTCTCGCCAAGCGTGTGCGCGAGCAGCCGGAGCGACCGGCGGAACGCGCGCGGGATGTGCTCCGGCTGCACGTCGCGCACGTGCGTGTACGCTGGCATTGGCGCTATGTTACTCGGCTGTACGCCACCAGTGGCCGCGCTAGCAGCTGCACCGATCACGTCGCTGAGGAGCAGCGGGAACGCGGCTGCACACAACGGGTGGCACAGCACAAACACCGACGGCTCGAGCGCATGCGCGTTCTTCGTTGACAGCAGCGGCGCAAAGTGCAGCGGCAGCTGCACGACGTTCACGCCGACTGTCGCGAGCGGAAACGGCAGTGGCGACAGCGACGACACGTGCGTGGCAGCGCTTGACTGTGCAGTCGCAGTGCGCTCGTCAGCAGCGCTGCTGTCGTCGGTCCATCCCCAGTCGTCGCCGCCATCATCGCGATCGTTATAGCCGCTCACAGCAGCTGCCGTGTTGGCATCCTGAGCTGATGTCGTGGTGGCATGCGAGTGCTGCTGCTGCGGAAACGAGGTGTGCGCTGTCGCATGACACGCGTTGTGTGCACCAATGACGCTCGCAAACGCCTGGAAGTCCATTTTGTGCGCGCGTCCGCTGTGCGCAGCAAACAGCGCGCTGCTCTCAAAGTCGTAGCACTCGTGCGCGCGCTCCGAGAGGCTGCTGCACACCGTGAGGCGCTGCACGACGCCAAGACGGAGCAGCTCCGTCAAGCGCGTCTCGTAGTCCCAAAGGAAGCCTGTGACGAGCACACAAAGGTGGGCGATTGGCTCCACACGCGCGGGCTCCTGCTCCTGCTCGGGCTGCGGCCGCTTGCTCCAGCGTGGTGTGCGCAGCAGCGCTGCCACGTGGTCGCTGGAGCGGCACGCCCACAGCGCATCGGTCGACACGATTTTCACGACGCCAAAGTCGCGCAGCAGCAGTGGAAGTGCGCCCGCCCATCGCAGCGCCTCGATCGCGCCCGACTCGGCAGCCACGACGCTGCCTTGGAGGTGCTCGGCGGCATTGAGCACACCGCTGATCAGCTCTTCAGCGAGGATCACTGTCATGTTGCGTTTTGCAATCCACGCGACATCAACATTTTATACCACAATTGTATCAAGACTACAAAACCAAAATATATACTATATAAATATCAAAGTCGTCACTATTTGAGAGCGTACAGTAAGGCATCGTTCTGCGTTTCGATGCAATCAAACTTGACTGCAATGTGAGAGCGTACGTCGTTTCATGCTGTGTATGCATGCATACAACTTGTCGATACAGATTCGAATGATTGTGCAGCCACGAATTGCAGTTCAAACGGGCAAAAAAGCAGCACATCTTCAAATGCCATGCTTGTACTTGATCCGAGTAGGAAGTGTGCGCGATCTCCGCGATCTGCCGTGACGAGACCGTCCAATCACGAGCGAGCGATGGCATGTGCTGACATTGCAGTCGGTATCTCAAGGTGCAATTGTCGGCATCCATGCTGTTTGAATGCATCTTGGGCTTCATTCGAGGGGAAAGCCCTGCTTCTGTTGCAGTTTGCGTTCTTTTGTGACCGATGAAGCCACACGCTTTGAGACGACGCCTTCCAAACGACTGCATCGTCCAAGCGAAAGAGCTCTTCGCAAACTTCGGTGGCAGCGAAGGAACGAGAAGGTCGCGCATCTAGCAATTCGCGACCTTGAGAGGACACCAAAGTGCAGGGGAGCAAGAGCTGCTGCTCGACGTTCTCCTCCTCCTTTCTTCGTCTCTGCCTTAGATCTCACAACATACACACACAAGCACAGATGGCGCAGCAGCTCGCAGCGACAAGCGTCGGCTTCATCGGCTCGGGCCGGCTCGCAGAGCGCGTCGCGCGCGACCTCATCAAGAAGATCGCGCCGCGACAGCGGTTCTGCTACCGCAAACAGCGACTCGTGTCGACGTTATTGGCGTCCGATCCGTCGCGCGAGCGCCGCGAGGTCTTTGACACGCTCGGGTTCACGACGACCGACGTGAACCAGCGCGTGCTCGCAGACTGCGACGTCGTGTTTCTCGGGACGAGCGCGCCAGATGTGCTCGAGCGCGCACTCGCGAGCGTGCGCGCGAGTCCGCAGCAGCTCGAGCAGACGCTGTTTGTAAGTCTCATGGGCGACCTCCCGGCCACGCAGCTCGAGCAGCTGCTGTGTCCTGGCGCAAAGGTCATTCGCATGATGCCGCACAGCTACCTCGAGCAGCAAGGGCTGCCGGCTGGCGTGTTGCCGCCGGCGTCATGGGCGACGGTGCGCGGCTCGCACGCGAGCGCCGAGGACGTCGAGCGCGTGCTCGCGCTCGCAGGCATCTCGCGGTCCGTCGAAGTGACCGAGTCGACCGAATCGACGCAGCCGGTCGACAGTCATGACCACGACAGCGTGCTGCACCGCATCGTGCGCACGATCAACGAGCGACGCGCTGCTGCGATCGACGCGGCGTTCAGCGCTGCTGCTATCAGTGTCCCATTGTCTCCAGTCCCAGCGCTCACGAGCGCGAATGATAGCGGCCGCGCCGAGTCGGACGACACGGTCGAGTTTGCCGACGTCTACGAGCTCGGCGAGTGCCTCGGCCAAGGCCAGTTCGCCAAAGTCTATCGCGCAACGCACCGACAAACTGGCAAGGCGTTTGCTGTCAAGTGTTTGCGCGACGACGGCCTCACGAAAGAAGGTCATGAGATGCTCGTCGCCGAGGTCGGTGCGCTCAGTCGCCTCACGCACCCGCACGTGATTGGACACCACGGCTTCTTCTCGGAGCGCGATCGCTACTACCTCGTGCTCGACTTGTGTGTTGGCGGCGGCCTCGAGCGCGTTGTCAACAAGCGTCGCGCTTTGCCGGAAGCGCTTGCAAAGGTTGTGATCCGCCAAGTGCTCTTGGCACTCGAGTACTGCCACGCCCATGGCCAGATCCACCGCGACGTCAAGGCCGAGAACGTCTTGCTGTCGCGTCCGCTCGACAGTACAAGCAACAGTGGTGATGATGACCTCTCAGACTTACATGTCCAGCTGGCCGACTTTGGGCTGTCGGAGGAGCTCGAGCTTGGTTCCAGCCGCCTTCGGCAGCTCTGTGGGACGCCGCAGTACCTGAGTCCGGAGCTCGTCTCGGGCCGCGTGTACGGCAAGCCAGCCGACATTTGGGCGACTGGGATCTTGAGCTACATGCTGCTGAGCGGCAAAGTGCCGTTCGACGATGCGCGGAGCGAGCAGGACCTGTACAAGCTCATTAAGCAAGGTGCGATCTGGCTCAGTCCGCGCGACTGGAGCGCCGTGTCGCGCTCGGGTCAGGACTTTGTGAACCGCATGCTCGACATTGCACCCGAGTCGCGTGCAACAGCGAGTGAGCTGCTCGCGCACAAGTGGCTCCAGGACTGAGCCTGTGTGAAGAGTGAGTGTAGACGTCGTACCTAGTAAGTATCTGCAACAGCTTGCAGTTAGTAGTCCGTAGTGTAGCCATTTCCAGCTTCACATCTTTCGTGCCTTTTTCAGTAATATATCGAATCTGTTGGTCGTGGTTTGTGGTATCACGCGTCTTTTCTCGATAGTCTAGCCGAGTCATTATTAATGGCAACCTTGCTTTTATCTCTACTGCACTTTGTTGTTTCAGCTGCACTTTGCGCCAACGACATCAGCAGCAACAACCTCGCAAGGTGAGTTGCACGACACTTTGACATCCGCAATGGCCGCACGCAGACGTCGCGCACCGCCTGAGGAGTGGAGCTGCACGCTCTGCACGCTGCTCAACCACTGGCGCGACCGCCGCTGTGCTGCGTGCGACCAGGAACGCGAGCCACGAGCAGACGGCGACGACGGTAGCGAGGATGCCGCTCACGAGGAAGCGGCAGCAGCACAGCAGGCACCATCACACGAGCAGCATCAGGAGCCAACGCACACACTTGCATCAGATACAGCAGCAGCACCAGTCAGTGCATTGAGGCGCGCGCCACGCGGAGTGTTCTTCAGCTCGGCAGCTGCAGCGAATGCACCAGCGACCGATTGGCGCGATGAGCCTCGACTGAAAGTGAACCGGCGCAAGCGATTGCTGCCACAGGCAGCGGTGAGTCGCCAGCAGTCTGCAGTTGCGTTCGCTACGACTACAACAACAAGTGTCGCAGGCATTGCACGCAGTAGCAGCAGCAACAGCGCATCTGCTGCCCACACGAGCGCGAATGCAGTCGAGGAAGCGCCGAGCTTCTCGCTGCTCGGTGGCTTTGGCAGCTTTGGCGCACTCACCAGCGCTGTCGCCGACGTGAGTAGCGCAATCGATACGGCCGCACCTCACATGATGCACACGAATGACGCGCTGTCGACACAGTACCAGCCCGTGCCGCCGCCTCCGATCGACGCAAGCGCGTGGGCACGCGCACCTGTTGCTGCGTCGGCAGTCGCTGGCAGCGTGCTGTCGGACGACGAGGACCCGAGCCAGCCGTGCTTCCAGCTCTTGGGACCAAACACGTCGATGTTCCTTCCTGTCGAGTCCGCGACGACGCCAGCAGTCGCGGCGACTACAGCTGCTGTGGCGTCAACGACAAGCGACAGCGGACACGCACGGACGTTTGAGCACGATGCCGAGCTGCCACCGCCACCTTTCGGTATCATCGACGTGCGGTCGCCTCCATCGCCACAGCGTAATGTTAGCAGACGAGATCGCAGCAGCACGAACGAGCTGCATGCACAAAAAAGCGACGCTGTGTCGACGGCGCCAACGTCCAACCAGCAGCAGGGCTTTGTCGCTGCGAGTCGCGGCGTCCCAGCGGCTACGGACGCACTTGCGACCGACGACCGACTCGCACAGGCTGGACTGGACCTGAGTGACTCGGACGGCGAGCTGCAGCGGCCGCCGCGGCACAAGCTCCGGCGCAACCGCGTTGCAACGCCAGAGCCTGAAGACGACGACGATTACGGTTACGACGAAGCAGAGGAGAAGGCGCCAGTGCCGAGTGGCGCTGCTGCAGCGACGTGGGAGTGCTCGATCTGCACAAACTTCAACAGCCCGACGCTCAGTCGCTGCGAACTATGCGACACGAAACGAGGTACGTCCGGTGTGACTGGCATCTCGCTACTCTGTCAGGCATCGCATCTGGCAGCAATACGTCAGTACGTCAGTGCACGTGGTTGGTGAAGTCTGACGACGACGATGACGCTCGTTGGTGTTGGTGCTATTATGCGACGTACAGACTCGGACGGCAACGACAGCGCCGATGTGCCACAGGGCAGCCGTCTCGAGCAGTTTATCGATCTCGCAAACAGTCAGGAGGATGCAGCTCGTGCTGGTGATGACGCTGCACCAAACTACTACGGCTTTGACCCAGGGTGCGCTCTGCAGTACTACACATGAGGAGGAGGACGGGGCGTGATTGCTGGTGCTGAGGCGCTGCACCGACCGTCTCGAGACTGATTCCTCTCTCTCTCTCTCTGCTCTTCTCTGCACACAAAGCGACTTTGAGAATCCGTACGAGCAGGTCCGTCCCGACTCGCCAGGGTTCGACGGCTACGGCGGCGCGTACGACGACTACGTCGAAGACATTTCCGACCACGAGGTACGTCGTCGCGTGCGCTGCGTTGAGCCGTGCAGCTATTGCGCGTAATGAGAACCGGGACGGCGACGTCAACGGAGCATGGGCATGGATCTGACTGACGGACATG
>JAADXO010000982.1:0-11054 GCA_023337825.1 Globisporangium apiculatum | reverse complement strand
GGCCGAAACTACGAGTGCATTTCTAAAACAGCTGACCAACGGTAATGAATGAACGGCGACGTGGGCCACCACTTACGCATGTGTCAGAGATTACATGAACGTGGACCAATTGGAGCCATTAAAACCACTAGTTGTTCACACGGTATATGCAATTGCAGGAGATAGTACGAGTAACCACGTACAAAACCGGTACACACAATACGATATCAAATATTAGATACGTGGTCACATCACGACAGTTCAGCCAACTAAATCATTTGCTATTAATTGCGAAATTGAACTCAGGGTAAACTGTCCACAAGCTGCTGCGCTCGATGGGTGTGCACCACTGTATATCATGTAGCAGTGTCGTCGTTGTAGTCGAGGTCACGTCGTAAGATATACTACAAGCGACGCTGACTGCGACTCAACGCAGAGGTTATAGTTGCTGTGCGTATACCGGATGCACTAAACTTTGAATATCTATCCAGCATTCAATATACATTTCGTTTCGGCACAAACCACAGCTCACTTATCATTGGCATGTGTCAATTTCTGTATGAATACAGGTTGTTCAAACGTGGATGTCTGAATGCATATGTCTCAAAAATATGCAAATTAACGTATGTTTTGCAAATTTCCATGTACAGTGTACAAACAATATGACAATCATTGATTGAGGTGCTGTAATGAATGTAGCAAGAGTTACATTAAACTTGCACATAGTCGCACAGTACTGCAGCTTGTATGGTGGGTCGTTTGTACAAGAAAGGTGTATATTCTGTCAATGACGTTGAATGACGGCAGTTCCACGTCATCTGCGGAACAACGACGATTGTCAGTTCAAGAATGGTCTAATTTCGTTTCATTTCAGCAAAGCGGAACGGATCGGCTTGGATGAACTCATAGAGCAAGAAAGCCATCATCAACTGTTCAATTGTCAGCCACAAATATACTTTGTCATACTATAAACTAGACAGCGCAATCAACATGTACAGGTCGCAATAGTTCTTGCTGAATTGCTGTCATATCTTGCATAATCGCAAGGTAGATTTTTGTTGCAGAGACGCAATCAGATTCGTAATATCTTGCTGAATTTGAATCAATTGTGCAGAATTGCACCGCTCGTGCAGATTTAAATATGGTCCAGCAGAATCACAATTGTAACTGCAGCATCACAACATGAATCATCTTGGAGTATACGTGTCCATCCTAGTACGCGTCCTCGCCATCGTCGCGTTCTGATTGCTCGCACCGCACACATTCGGTCGAAGAAGTACGAGTCCTGCGAGCGCTTTTTGCCGCGTTGCAGTCGTGTGAACCATCTCCAAGTACGATATCGGATTTCCAAAATAATCATGAGGATCCGATAGTACATACAAATAAATTAGAACACAATCCGAAGCGATAGCTTCTGAGTGCTCAAATACACGACATCCCATGAGCTCACGTCGCCAGCAGCAGCGTCTGCGATCGCGCGTTCGACCATGAGCTACAGCGTGCAATACGGATCGATCTTGGCTTTGTACTTAGCTTTTGCAAACGCTGTCGGCAGCAACTTTGTCAATACGCTCTGCCCGAGCATCTGCACGCGCGCGTTCGCTGGGAACTCGTACAGCACTTCGTGCACGCGACGCACGAGCGCGAGGTCGGCGTCAAGTGCAACCACAGCGACTGCTGCATCCGCGTCCGTAGAGCTGTTGCTGTTGTTGTCTCTATGCTGCGACTTGCTGTCGCGCTGGTGTGTGCTCGTCCCTGTTGCAGCACCGGCCACGACCGCCAGTAGCTTGGCGTTGAGTGCCAATAGCGCGCGTTGGATCACGGCTTCGTCGAGCGGGTTGACGTCCACGAGCCGCAGGATCGCACGGAAGCTCCAGTCGCGCGTCGGGTTTCGATGCTGACGCCGCAGCTTCGCACGCGCCATCGCACCAAAGTATGCGTCCGCGTGTTCGATCGTCTCAAACTTGTCACTGATTGCATCGAGTACGCTACGGCGCATGGCAGAGTCACTACCAGTCTCTTGTTGCGCTGTATACACAGGTCGCAGTGCGAGTGCAAACAGCGGCGTGACGTTATTGCTACGACCGTCGCTCGTCACGGGTTTGCTCGGCGTGCAGTCGACGAGTGTCCGCAGTACAGCGTAGTTTGGGTTTGTGACGCTTGCAGCAAGCACGAGTGCGCGCAAGCCACTGCGCTCCTGCCGGTTTGTCAGCAATGCGAATGGTGCAGCAGCGAGGAGGGTCTGTACAATGTCGACGCGCTGCGCACTTGCGAGCGCGACGTGCAAAGGCAGTTGGCCGCAGCGGTTGTACGTCTGGCAGCCGGCCACAAACTGCTCGCAGAGCAATCGCACGACGTCGCACCGCTGATCGTCCCTGCTGCTGCGATCGTGATGATTACTGCTGTTGGGAGCGGCAACCGAGTCAGCGACTGCGACGTGCAGTGGCAAGTCATCGTTTGGGGTCATTGGCATGCGCACGGCGTCCGGCATGGCCGTGAGGATTGATTGCACGAGCGCAAGTGCGTGCGGCTGGTACCACACAACGTAGTGAAGCAGCGTCATGCGCGTCTGCGAGATCGTCGTAGCCGCGAGCACAGCAGCCGAGTCGGACTTCGTTGTAGCTGGCACTTGCGTAGAAGACTGTGTCGTAGCTGACTTTGTCATAGCTGACACTTGCGCAGCTGACTCTGACGTACCTGACACTTGTGTAGCTGGCACTTGTGTAGCTGACTCTGACGTAGCTGACACTGTCATTGAAGGAGCGCTGCGATCATGTTCGATGCATGCGCGTGTCGCGTGCCAGAGCTCTAGGACAGACACGGTTGGGAAGCCATACTTGATTGCGAGGTGGATCGGCAATAGTCCGTTCGCAGCCTTGCGCTCGAGCAGCGTTGTTCGACAGTGTGTCACAAGGAGCTGCACGAGCCAGACGCACGCTGCGTCGTCGTCCTCACTACTGGTACTCGTATCGTTCGTACTGGTACTCGCGCTCAGCGCTCCAAGTTGTTTAGATCGTTCAAACGCGTCCAGTGCGAGGTGCAGCGGCAAGTCGCCGCGTCGTGTGCGGCTCTGGCAGAGTTGCACCGCGTCGTAGTACTTGAAAAACGTATGCACGACCGCTCTTGCGTACGCACGCGACGTTGTCGAGACGCGGTCACTACGGCTACCAAACTGCTGGATCGCAATGTGGAACGGCGAGACGCCGTGTGCGTTGAGCAGGCACACAGTCGCAATCGATACAGCACCGCTACTGAGTAGCGCGCGCAGGAGCTCGATCGGCGCACGATGCAACACTGCAACGTGCAGTGGCGTGTCGCCGCACCGTGTTTGCATCGCCCAGAGACTCGGTCGGCTGACAGGTTGTGATGGTACTGACGATGACGGTGGCCTTGCAGTGAGGATGCGGTACAGATCGAGACTCGATCGACGCTCGCGCAGCGCAAGGTGCAGCGGCGTCATGCCGAACGCGTCGACAGCATGCAGTGCGTCGCTGTAGCCGCAAGCGACAGCTTGTACGACGCGCAATTGGAACGTATCGAAGTGACGCACGACGTAGTGCAGCGGGAGGTATGCTGCGCCGTCGCTGCTGCGCTGCGTGAGCTGCCGGCGATGGCGCGTCGCAATGAGCTCGACGAGCACGCAGTCGCTTGGCTGGCGCCTTCGCAGCGGCGTCCAGATGTCGCCGAGCAGCCGCGTTTGCACAGAATCGAGGATGTTGAGCGCAAAGAACGCGGCAGGGATGAACAGCGCACGGTGTTGCTCGCGAACGGTGCAACTGCGCGTGTCGGAGCTGCTCAACGCTGTTACAGTAGACGCTGGCTCAACACCGTCGCTGATGCCTATATTAGGTACATCCGCCAAATCACGACGTCGCAGTGCTACGTACGCGTCAGCAAACCGATTGCGGTCGTAGAACTGCTTCTTCGCAGCAAGTGCGCGCTCGCGCTTCGCAAATGTGTACTCCTCGCGTTTCGTCTCGCACTCGTCGCGGTCAAACGGCGCGACGCACGAGACATGGTCGGCGCGGAACACGGGCCGCGCTAGCAGCACAGCGCCGCTCACACAGTCCTCGTAATAGAACAGCTGCGTGTGCGCGTCGACGTGCTGCCGGAACCGCTGCTCGACAAGCTGTTGCACGCGCAGGCGCGTGACAAACCCGCGCGCGAGCGTCTGGATTATGTGGGCCGCGTCGGGTCGCAGCAGCGGCCATGTCGCGAGTCGCACACGCGCAATCAGCGATGCGACGACCTCAACGACCTCGGGCTCGATCCACGTCACGTCGAGCTGCGCGCCGTATCGACGTGTGCGAGTCGGCACAAACTGCGTCTGACGCTGTCGCGCCACAGCGTCAGCTGCTTGTTGTTGTTGTTGTTGTTGCTTGAGCGTGTCGCTGCGCTTGTCGATGCGGTCGTCGCGCCAGTCACGAATCGCGTCCTGGATGTCGCCAACTGAGAGCGCGAGCATGCGCGTCTTCGCGAGGTCGAGTCCGACTGCGAGTGACGCACGTGCGTCGACGATCGATGTGCCGCTCGCGCGACTCCGACGGCTTGTGGTCTTGGACGTAGACAATGGCGATGCCGATACCGCGTCGGCTTGAGCGGGTATCGGTACGGCGCTGCTGCTGCGCTTAGCACCAGGCGCTTCAGCGCGCTCAAACGCGGTCCAGAACGCCACAAACTCGTCGCGACTCACGCGGCCGTCGCCGCTCGTGTCCATGACAACGAGCATCTGCTGCACTTGAGCAGTCGTGAGTTCGCGGCCAAGTGCGCGCGTGAGCTGCTGCAGTTCGCCCGCGTCGAGTTCGCCCGAGCCGTCAGTGTCGGTTGCAGCGAACATGCGCTCAATGCGTGTCTGCAGCGCTGTATTGGTCGTGTCGGTGCCTACATTAGGTGCATCCAAAACCACAAGCGGCTCGCCGAGCTTGCGCTTGCGCTTTGCTTTCATCTTGCGCTCGTATGCGCGAGCCTGTGCCTTGCGCTCCTGTGCGAGCAACTCGGCCTGCGCTTTCGCACGTGCAGCTTCGAGCTCGTCGCGCGCGCGCTCGGCCGTCTCGAACGCGTCGTACCAGCGCAGAAACGCCTCGAGCTCGACCTCGTGGCACAGCGGGTCGGTAACGAGCGTCTGGAGCGCTGCGCGGTGCGCGAGGCCTTTGAGCGGGTACTTGCTGAGCACTGCAACGAGTCGTGGCAGGTGGAGCGACTCAAAATACACGCGAGGTTCGTTCGGTCCAGCTTGAGCTTCGATTTTGGTATCGTCGGTATTATCGGTATCACCAGTGATACCATCGGTGGTTGGCGTCCTGGCAGTGCTGCGCCGTTCAAGCAGCGCATTCGCGTTCTCGAGGAACGAGCGACAGAGTGCGCGGCGCTGTGTGACGATCGCGAGCGCCTTCGCATCGTCCGACTCGTCGGCTTCGAGCTCAAGCTTTGTGCGCCACCATAGCTTGAACTCGTCGAGGGTCACGGAGCCGTCGCCGCTAGTGTCTAGCACAGCAAAGAGCTGCTCGATCTTGCGGTCGTCGACGTCCGACTGGATCGATGACGACGACGACGCATCGGCTGCTGCTGTTGTACCAAGCAGCAGTGCGCGATAGAACTGACGGAACTCGTTGAGCGAGATGCTGCCGCTCTCATCGACGTCGTAGTGGCGAAAGATGCGCGTGATGCGCTCGTCACTCGAGGTATTGGTATTGGTACCACCACTGCTACTGATACCAAACTTGGTCAGGAACCGCGTCATGCGCGACTCGATCTCGGGTGCGTCCCACTGCGTCGCGCCACGCACTTCGTGGTAGTAGTACACCTGCCCGGACGCGGCGTCAACGACTTGTGCCCAACCGCCGAGCTCGACACTGCGTACACTTGCGAGAAACCACGCTGTGACAGTTGTTTCGTCCAGTGTCAACGCACTGCTGCTACTTACTATCGATGTAGTACTGATACCAAACTGGCGCTGGATGTGCTGAACTGCAGCTTCGACGTGACGTCGACGCGTCATTGGGTGCTCGAGCTGCAAAAGCACGCGTGCGCACTGCGCAAGTCCCCACGCCCGCACTGGCTCGAGCGTTGTCGTCGTCGGACTACGACTACTGACACTGTCAATAGCCTTTCGATCCGACCCAGCCGCTGCATCAAGCTGGACTTGGAAGAGCAGCGCAATCTTCTTGACCCAATCGAACTTGGTGCTCGGTACGACCTGGAGCAGCAGCGCAACGACGCGGTGATCCATCTCGGGGTCATTCCACCGCTCGACCTGCGTCTCGGCATTGCGGTACGCGACCGGGACGTTTGGTTTGTGCAGCGCATCGACGCGCTCCCACGCGCTTGCAGCTGTAGTACCAACAGTGTTGGCAGCCGTGGCCATGCACTGTGTGAGTGTGAGCTGTGTGCGGCGCTGGAATGGCGCGTTCGTGACCCAGTAGTACGCGAGTGCGTCCCACGACACGACGTCGTGCGCACTGAACGGATCGACTGAGCGCATGAGCGTATTTGTACTAAATCCAGTACCGCCGATATTGGTACCAGCATTGGTACCAGCAAGTGGTTGCCCAATTGCGACACAGAGGTCGTCAAACTCGGTGCTGTCGAGTGCACCGGAGCCGTCGTCATCGTACTTGAGAAACAGTGCGCGGAGGTCCTGGAGCATCTCGGCAGTATTCGCTGGGTCGTCAGCGAGCAGCAATGCGACGGGATCAGCGGCGGCTGCTGCTGTAGCTGCGACGGCACGCTCAGCCGCAACTGCTACGACGTAACGCCATAGACACTGTATGAAGGTCGGGAGCTCCCACTTGGACTCGCCCGTCACAATGTTGTAGTAGTACCGAGTCGGCGATGGCTCAACCAGTACTGATGGCGACAGCGATGTGGACGTCATCACGACTTCTTCCCACACGGGCTCAGCGACTGGCACCGCGCGACTTGGACGCACGTTTAGCCGCGCGTGCTCAAGCTCGCGCTCGTGCTGTCGATCTGCGAGCAGCCACGCGACAAAGTCGTGGCGCCGCACGACCATCGCATTGTGCGGGTCGAGCTCGCACATCAAACGATGCTGCTCGTTCGCGTCGCTGATCGATCGCCCCATGCGGCTGCAGAGCTCAGTGAGGTCACTCAGCGACACGATTTCGCCTGCTCCATCAGGGTTCAGATCAGTGAAACACTGCTGCGCGTCGTTGTCGAGCTGCCGGTACTCGGCAGCAGACTGCGCGTCGTACATGCTGCTGGTGCTCGAATAGTCTATAGCGTCTTGCGCCTCGCCAGACGCATCGTATGTGTACGTGTCATCGTACAAGTAGCTGTCGACCTGCTGCTCAGTGTCTTCCATCTGCGCATGTGTGTCTGTGTGAATGTATGTTGGTGAACAGTCGCCTCAGTGCTCCACTTCGAGCGACGTCAACAAAGAGGCACAACCATAGTACTCGTAGTACATAGTAAAAACGTATTATCATGAGCTGAAATGCCAACACAATCATGCAAACGCCAACACTTGAGCAAAAATGGTGAAAAGCAAGCCAGCAAGCTTGACGACGGCGAACTACCTGTTTCATAGACGATTCAACGCTAGAGAAAAACCAAGTTCGGTCTGTATGAACAATCGGAAGTGCGAACTTTGTCAACCAATTGATCTTGCTCTCAATTCGAATGGTTGAATGGTTGAGTTTAGTTGAATAGGTACATTGAAATCGTCTACGAGTCCCTATGTCCGAAGCGAATGTCTGAATGGGTGCTGTTCAAGATGATTGTGTAGTTGAAGGCGAACGAAAGCAAAGTGAGATAGGTGCGATCGTACAAGTTCATAGGACTGAACTTCTGTACTCACAAACCAGATAAAGAAGTTGTACGTAAAAATCCTGTAAACTGCTTCGTATCAATGCAAAATACCTAAATTGATGCGAATGAGGTATATATACATTTGGTCTAGGGTACAGAACACGGAATATCTGAGTTGCACTAAAAAGATTGATGAATTTTGCTTCGCAATATATCCAGAACATGCTCATATTGTTCAAACTAAACGTACACCAAATGACAAACTGTAACTGAAGGCCCATATATCAATATATCCATTAGATTTATCTCGACGAACGATATACGGGAGGCACATTCGACGAGCTGCAGCGCTACATTCTCATCTGCGTCGCATTTTTTCTCATCGAATGCGTTTTGGACTGGTTTCAAATAGAGTTTATAACATACCAATCGAGAAGACATGTGTGCGTTTGAGCAACAGCAGGTGATAGATATGAAATATTAGTCTTGAGGTAGCTGCGTGATGCACGCATGTCAGAGTCATGATCGTTTGTCTGTTGGCCTACTGCGGCAGGACCGCACGTGTTGGGCGATCGAGCGGTCGTTCGGCTGGTACCAAAGGTCGGAATTGATTTATTTAGCAATGGGCTTGCTGACTATGCCACATATCCAGTGCCGGTTCATATTCGTATCGTCGAACACTGAAATCTACCTGGGAATTTGCAGCAATGCTGCCGCGCAATGGTACGTCGTTTGCGTCGCCGCCCATGTTATGTTATGAGCTTCTCTTCTTATATATATAGTTGATCGTATCGCCGCAACGAACTTTGTAATTGACGGGAGACTTCAAAATCCTCGCGTTTTGTCGAGTAAACAACACGTATTCAACGTTGACGAGCATGGTTGTCGAGGTCGAGTAACTCGACAGAGCAATGTGATGTGCACTATAATATGAATGTGCACGTCTCGTATGCATGCGCGCAGATAGACATTGATGAGCTTGTCAAAGGTCGCGAGGGTGTCGGTAGTGTCTTGCTGGCAACATGTGAGCGCTCGGTAGAAGAGACGCAAGCTGGACGTCGAGCTCGAAGACGAGTGGCTAGATATGTAGTAATTGTATTGTGCAGGATTGAACGACAAGCCCATGTTGAAGTGGTCTAAGATGCGTGGTGGCGCTAGTCATGAGACGAAATATCATTCGACCAACTTTGCTGAAATATGGCAAAGGATCTTTTGTCGTCATTCCGTAATGTATGCGGATATATACCCACATGCTCACACTTGTTGTACAGCGAATATATATTGGTATCAGCGAGAGTGTTTCATATTTTTGGTATCAACGAGAATGTTGGATAATAGGAGTGAAGGTGGCGCTCATCCAAACGACATTGCAGACAACATCCATCACTTGCGCTTGACGTGCTGCAGATCGTCGCCGCCGACTCGGCTCAGCCCGCCACAGATGCGCACAACCCAACGCGACATCACACACACACACACACACCCTCAAGTGCGCGCTTACCCGCTCAACGACGACGACGGAGGCCAGAATGAGATCAAAACAACAAGAGCACCACTACGTTGCTGCTCCGCCGAGTCCGATCACAACTTTTGCGCAACACGCCAGCACTAACAACGCAAATGCCAAGAGCACATTGAAGCGCGACGCGCTGCTCGATGTCTACGCGCAGCAGCCGTCACTATCGCAACGCGAGAACCCGCTCACGCACGCGTCACTGCTCTCCGTGCTCTCGGCGCACTGGATCCAACCACTCATCTCGCTCGGCGCCGCAAAAGCTCTCGATGCCGCGGACCTGTGGCCAGTAGCCCGCGAGGACTCGTGCGACTTGGTAACAGCGCGGTTCCTGCGCGAGTATCGTCCACCGCTGCCCGTTCACTCTGTAGCACATGGCACTGTCGATGCTACTGCGACAACACACTCGGCGACTGCGCCGCGGTTCTCGCCCTTGGTCACCGCGTTCGCGCGCACGTTCCGATACGACATTGCCGTCGTGTTTGCAAACTTCACGGTCTTCACGCTCGCGCTCGCGCTGCAGTCGTACGTAGGGCAGGCGATCCTCGACTTCCTGAACGACCGCGCAAACATCTTTGGCATCGACAGTGGCTACGCGCTCGTGGCGATGATGACTGCGACGTCGCTGCTCGCGGTCACGTGTTCGAACCACGGCTTCCACGTCTGCTCGCGCTTTGGCGTGAACGTGCGCTCGATCGTGCTGGACCTCGTGTTCCAAAAGGCGCTGCGACTGTCGTCGAGTGCGCGCCAGACGTACACGACCGGCGAGATCGTGACGCTCATGAGCGTCGACGCCGAGCGCATCTTCAACTGCATGACCGAAGGCTTCTGGATCGTGATGTCACCATTTGGTTTTGTCGTCACGATCGTTCTCATCGCGCTGCTCTTTGACGTCGTATCGGCGCTCTGCGGCGCTGCACTTCTCACGCTCGTGCTCTACGGCTCGTACCACCAAGCGAGTCGCATCGGTCGTCTGCAGGCGCAATTGCTGAAGGCAGTCGACGAGCGCGTGCGCGTGACGTCCGAGGCGCTCCAGGGCATCCGCGTGATGAAGTTCTACGCGTGGGAGGACGCGCTTGCGAGCCGCGTCGAGGCGATCCGCGAGGTCGAAGTCGCACTCTACCGCCGCTTCCACACGCTCCAGATCCTCAACATTGCGCTGCTCTTTCTCACGCCGACGCTGCTCTCGGGCGTCACATTTGGCGTCTACATTCTCATGCACGACATGGTCTCGGTCACGGACGCGTTCACGCTCATCGCGATGGTCAACGTCTGCCGCGCCGCAGTTGCCATGTTCCCGCGCGCGATTGCGACGGTCTCGCAGGCGCAGATCGCGATCCGACGGATCGACGCGTTCCTTTGCAGCGATGAGTTGCCTGAGCGAGAGCACGATGCTGCGACTGACGTAGCACGCAGAGGCTTGCACCAACGTGGGAGCATCTCGGTAGTGGATGCGATCTTCCAATGGCCGCATCCGATGTCAGCAGCCAACGTCGCTGTATCCGACGCAGAGGCCAGTGAGCAACTCAGCGAGGACGGCAGCAACGCTGCGAGCGTGTCTGAGCGACAGTACACGAACGGTCAGAACGACAGTTTACGTGAAAGCACTCCGCTCGGGTTCTGTCTCGAAGGCGTGAACGTCGAGATCGACGCCGGGTCGCTCGTGATGGTCGTCGGCATCGTCGGGTCGGGCAAGACGAGTCTACTTAGCGCACTATTGGGCGAGATGATCCGGACGAGCGGCAGTGTCGACGTACAAGGCGAGGTATCGTACGTGAGCCAGGAGTCGTGGATC
>JAADXO010000981.1:0-11060 GCA_023337825.1 Globisporangium apiculatum | reverse complement strand
TTGATTTCTATCTGCGGCCATTGTCACGCAGTAAACAGCGGCAGTCCGTAGCACACAGCGGCGTGTCCGTTCAGGAACTTGAGCTTGCAGACCGCGCGTGCGTCGCGTAGCGCTCGAGCAAGCGGTTCGCTGCTGCTCTCAGTTGCGATAGTGGCGACGTCGTCGCTGCTGTTGCTGTCGCGCAACAGCCACTTGTGCAACTCAGCTGGTCGATAATGTTCGAATACAAATATTGACTTTATACAGTGCAAATACGTTTCAGGTTTTTGATGACTGGCCAAACAAAAACAAAATGTGAATATTTGATTGAGAAACAGTACGCTCAGTCAAAAACCACTCGATATGGTGCGGCAAAGCGATAACAGACGAAGAGAGCAGAAGAGTGAGAACTGAACGAGGCCAGCGTTGGACTGCAAGAGCTCGCTTCTACTGTTGGTCTATTTGCAGTGTCGATCATGGTGTTCCTAAAGGCATGCAACACTACGAAAAGTAAACGAACAGGCGTTTGATTGGAGCCTAGCACACGAATGCAGCATCAGTCGCTCGCACACGCACCACACAACGCAAAGCAATTGCACACGTACCTCGGACCGCGCAAAAGATGTTCTGTCACCTCTCGTTCGACGCACGCACAAGCAGACACACATTCAGCGATCGCACTTTTGTAACAGCAACAACAAACAGGAGAGACACGACGCACATGCAGCCGCTCTGTCCTCCTAACTGGCTGAACCTGGCGGTTGCAGTTGACGAGGAGAATACTGTGAATGCATTGATTCGCTGATTTTGCTCTGTCCGGATCAACAAATTGTCCGCATTAACAAGAGGATGTCGGTAACCAAACTGGCTAATGTTATGTGCTTTGCATCGATTTGTTCTGCCTAACTTTGTGATGTACATATTTGTGCTGTTTTGGAGGTTCAGAGTGTACCGCTTTGGCTGGCACATCAATTCCAATCACATTGTTCAGACGACTTCGAGCACGACCACAAGCACAAAGCAACATCATGCTTCCGCTGCTGCCTCGCTCGCTGCTGTCAGCTCGGTCGAGTGCTGGCGCTTGTCGACGCGCTGTCACGCAATATGCGCGCAACATGAGCACCAACGCTACTGCTGCTGCCGCCACCGCTGCCACCACAAGCAGCAGTGCGCCAGAGCCGCGCAAGTGCATCGCGTATCGACTCGGCGCAGTCGAGTACGAGACTGCGTGGGACTGGCAGAAGCAGTTGATCCAGCAGCGCATCGTCGCAGCACGCGAGCAGCGCGCGTCCGAGCACGACGTCGTGCTCGTGCTCGAGCACCCGAGCATATACACGCTTGGCCGCGGCGCGACGATGGCGAACGTCAAGTTTGACCCGCTCGTCGACACGCACCTGAAGCTGCTGCGCGTCGACCGCGGCGGCGAAGTGACGTTCCACGGACCCGGCCAGGTCGTCGTGTACCCGATCCTAGATCTGAACCACTACAAGAAGGACTTGCATTGGTACTTGCGGCAGGTCGAAGAGGTCGTGATCCAGACGCTCGCGCGCTTTGAGATCAAGGGCGAGCGCGTCGACGGCCTCACGGGCGTCTGGGTCGAAGAGCCATCTACAGTAACCAATGGCGAGCGCGAGATGCGCAAGATCGCAGCCGTCGGGACGCACGCAACGCGCTGGATCACCATGCATGGCTTTGCAATCAACACGACGACGGACCTCCGCGCGTTCGACCGCATCGTGCCGTGCGGCATCGACGACCGCGCGGTCACGAGCATTGCGCGTGTGCGTCCTGACGTGACACCGGCAGCAGTTGAGCTCGCAGCGATCGACGCGATCCGCGACGTGTTTCGCGTCGACATAACCACGCGCTGCGCTGCGTCGCCGCTCTAGACTAGACACACGATGTACAGGCGACGACACTGTTGCATTGATAGACCCTCACGATGACGACGACGTTGTCTGCTGCTGCACGACGCGCACGATGTCGTCGACTGCTGCGAGACCACCGACGCCTGGGATCCACAATAGACAACCACCTGCCTCAGTGAGCGCTTCTGTGCCGCTAGTATGTGCTACGACCAACCACCACGCCTGGATGTCTGTATGTCAGTTTGTATGGACGTTAGTATGGACGCACCGACGACACCGCACGCGAGCATCTTCTCGACTGGCGGAATGAGCGTGTAACCAAACGTCTCGAGCGTCTGCAGGTGCAGTGCCGTCGCGGGGTGGTCCCACATGTCGGTGTTCATCGCCGGTGCGAACACGAGCGGCTTGCGCGTGCTCCACGCGCGTGCGACGCTCGTCTGTGCAGATGGCGTCACGCATACGTCAGACACATAGGCACACACATACAGAGATAGACACACATGCAGAGACGTACGAGGAGGTTGTCGGCGAGGCCGTTTGCGAGCTTGGCGAGTGTGTTGGCCGACACGGGCGCGAGCAGCAGCACGTCGGCCCAGTCCTTGAGCTATCGATGGTGTGATGCACACGCTCGCTATCGACGTCAGTGACTGCGAGTACAGCCAAAAGCTCATAGACACATCGATTGGTGGATGTGTCGCACCTCGATGTGCAGCACGCGGTCGCCCACGACGTGCCACGCATCCCACTCGTGCGCGTCGCGCACGATCTCAATGTCGAGCGGCTCGCGCGGCGGCTCGTCGTGTGCGCGGCTCTGGCGCGCAAACTGCTCCCATACTGAAGGGTTGTACGCGCTCGCTTTCGCGAGGAAGAACTCGGCAGATGTCGTCACGATGACCTTCACCTGCATGTGTGTGAGCGTCTGCATGAGCGGATGTACTACTGGCTGTGAGCCGTGAATGCTCGACGCACCTCTGCGAATGCTGCAAGCTTGAGCGCGAGCTCCGGCACCTTGACAGCCGCGACGCTGCCACTCGCACCGATGAGAATGCGCGGCCGTCGCGCCGTCACTGGCGCAACATCACCGCCTGCAGGAGACGCGATGCGGGTGTTGTCCATGTTGCCGCTGTCCATCTTGCACAATGACTGTCAAACCGTTTGGCTCGCGCACTTTACGCTAGGCAGCAGATTCCCATCCCGTATACAATAGCAGCGTGTACACTGAGAATACAAGTGAGCGAAAGTCCATTCGAACCTGAAATGCGCGCGCACAAACACAATGGCGACTGCGCCTCGAGCTGCAGCGACCTCAACGGCGCGCTTGCCACCAGACGCGGACACGCAGCAGCAGCTGCTGGCGCTTGCAGCAACGAGAGGACGCGCTGCGCAGCTCTATGCGCGCTTCACACCGCTTATCGTCGACCTGCTCGCTCGCACAGGCAGCAGTAGCAGCAAGAGCACGACTGTCGCCAGCAGAGACAAGAACGATAGCAGCAATGCAACGGACGAGCTGCTGCTGCAGGCAGCGTTCGGCGCTCGCCTTGAGGCCCGCGTGAAAGCGGGGCTGTGCGCGCCTTCAGCGCCACTGACCGCAACGAAAGCAGGTCGAGCATCAGCAGTGAGCAGTCTAGCGGCCAGAACCGAGACGCAGCGCCAGTCGGCGGCGTTCGCAGCCAAGCTCGCGCAGAGCCTAGTCAAAGCGTACGCTGTCGTCGCTGTCACACAGGGCGCGACAGACGCAGACACAAAGAGCAGTACGTGCGTGCATGCGGCTCCATGTGTCTATG
Organism: Globisporangium apiculatum; assembly: GCA_023337825.1. Lineage (NCBI taxonomy): Eukaryota > Oomycota > Peronosporomycetes > Pythiales > Pythiaceae > Globisporangium > Globisporangium apiculatum. The sequence goes on along the minus strand of JAADXO010000981.1, from coordinate 7,429 downwards.
TGTATGTGTGGACTGACTGTGCGTGTGTGCATCCACGTGTGACTACGACTACCAATGCTGCATGGCATGACGCAGACCTCGACGTGCTCGTCGCAATGGACGTCGCAGCTGCTGCGCTCTTTGTCGTGCTCAAGTATGAGCGCGCGCTGCCACTGCGTGACCTCGTGGTCGACAACCTGCTGTACCAAGTCGCGAAGAAGTATGCCGAGCTCCCGCAGGTGCATCTGCATGAACGTGTGTATACTCTACAGCCGCTTGCTGTCTTTGCTGGCTCTGGCGGATGTGCCTTTGTATATGTATGCATGTCTGGCTGACTGGACGAGCAGGGACGCTCGGCCGCGGCCTTTGCGCTCGCATGTCTGCACGTGCGGCTCTGGCGCGCACACAGCGCGAGTCAGCCGCTGTCATCGCCAGAGTCGCCTCGTCAACAGCACCGCGACTGCCTCGCACTGACGCTGACGCCTGCGAGCAAAGTGTCAACTGCGATGCTGCGTGACGTCGCAGCGCTCCCACCGCCGCACGCAAACGCGTCCGCGTCTCTTGCGCGGCTGCTCATTGGCGTCGCAAACGTCTGCGTCACGCTGCTCGTGCACGTCAAGCAGCACGAGGTTCGTGTTTCGATTCGCTGCGATCTGACTGTACGCTGTCACTTACACTCACATGGTCGCGCGTGTGTGTCACAGATGGTCGTGGCAGTAGCGCACGATACGCTGCGGCCGTGGATCGGCCACTTAGCAGCAGCACCGAGCGCTGACGACGCGAAGCTCGCAACGTCGCTCAGCGACCGCGTCTTTCGCGTGCTCTGGAAAGCCGCGAGTGCGTTCGACGCCGGCGATGCAGCAACCGACGCTGCGCTGCGCGTGCGCGCACTCGCACTCGCGTTCATGCTCGATTGCCCGACGTACACGGCGTTGTCGGTCGTGCAGCAGGTACGGCGGTCCGAGTATTTGGGATGTGTGTATGTGGGTCATAGCGAGTGAGTGGACCTGACGTCGCATGTTGTGGCCAGACACATCGCGTCGGCGTTCAGTATGAACGGACGTCCAAGCGCACGCCGGCCGACTACGACGCAGTCTGCACATTCTACTGGCGCGTCATCGACCTGCTGCACCAGCGCAGTGCGGCACTGTCGGCGCTCAATGCGGTACGTACATATGTATGCAGGATACCCGCTCTGTTACGTCGTTGAGGGGCAGCGACGGATTGACTGACTGACTGACTGACACGCTCTCGCACTCGCACGCAGTCGGGGCGTTTGGAGTGGGACTACGTGCTCTGGCTCGAGCACGCAGCAGCCGTGTGCGAGAGCGCTGGCCGCACGCGCGACGCAGTGCTCGTGCTCGACTGCGCCGTGCGGTACGTGCAAGCACGGCGAGTGAGTAACGACGCTCTGATGATGCTGTTGCGCCATGCGCTGGTGTCGCAGCTGCTCGACCTCGCTAGTAGCAGCAACAGTAGTGACGCAGCGCTGGACACTGCCGACCAGTGCGTCCGCGACAAGCTACTGCAGCGCGCAGACCCAGTTATGCGGACCACCATCGCGCAGCACGCCGACCCGCCGGGCTCGCCGTCCGCAAGCAGCAGCAGTTCCGCCAGCTGCGACAGAGCTGCTATGCAGTGTCTCCGCAACGTCGTTGCAGCCGACACGCAGAGCTTCGCGGCAGCAGCGTGCGCACACAAGAGCTTTGTGCCGTTCGCGCTCCGCTGTGCCAAGAAGACAGTCACAAAGCTGTACAATAACGTCGTGACGAGCACGACGCCAACAAGCGCCGAGCTTCGGGACCTCATGCTCGCAAGGTGCGGTTCATCTGTCTAACTAACTAATGTCTGACTGTCTAACTATCTGACTCGCCAGCAGTCCTCGCATCCAGTGTCTCGTTGAGTCGTTGAGCTGATGGCAGCCGCGTCCATTGCTTCTGTGTTGTGGGTTATACGCAGCTGTGACAGCGTCGCGTGTGGCATCGAGGCAATCCGCACGCTCGACGCCCCTGCAGCGAGCGACGCAGCTACCAACAGCGACGCAGTCGTGCTGACCGAGTCGAGGATCCGCCGCATGATCGTGACGCTCGCAGTGCACCGCGAGCGCGACGTCGAGTGCGACACCGATGCGAATCGAGACGCGCGACTCGCGCTGCTTGCTAAGCAGGTCGCGCGCGTCCGTCGCCTACTGGACGACGCAATGGACGCGACCGATTCAACCGCGAATGGAGGCAGCGACCGCGTGCTGCACGCACTGCTCGCCGACATCAACGCGATCGCTCGCGAGTGCTACAGCTGCGCTGCGCGCGCGTACAAGCGAGAGCAGAGCGCGATGACGCTCGCGGCGCTGACAGCTGCGTTCGAGCTCGCAGAGAGCTACATCGAGTACGTCATGTGCAGTGCGACGCTCGCAGCAACGCCTGACGCCGTGCAGCACGCGCACGCCGAGCTCAAGGTCGATGCGATCGCGGCGCTGCTGGCATTCTGTCTCCGCGAGCGCGGCGACCTGCGCCAGGCGCGTACGAGCGCTGGCCATGCGTTGCTGTACGCGAGCGACGCACACGTGCGCGTGCCCGTGCAGGCAGTCGACACGTTTGTCGCTGCAGTGCTCGACGAGCTCCAGGCTGGCGGCGCGAGTGCGCACGCGTTGAGCGATGATGTGCGTGCGCTGGTCGAGAGCGTCGCGCACGCGTTCACAGCGCGCGGCGTGCCGGAGCTGCGTGTGCGACAGCTCGTGCAGTGCATTCGCCGCGCGTTCGATCTCGCGGCGTGCCGGCTCGTGGAGAGCGCGCGGGCTGGTGCGACGAGCGCTCGCACTAACAAGACGGATGACAACGATGCGAGTGTCACTGCTGTGAAGACGAGTACATGCGAGACGCTGCAGCTGTGTGCGATGGGCGACCAGTCCATGATTGAGCTGCTGCTCGAGCGAGGCACGTGCTCGCAGCATCAGCAACAACGAGTCGAGCGCGCGGCGCTGCTACATGTTTCGCGCGCACTCGCCGAGCGCAAATTGGGCTTTGCTGCGTACTACGAGTCGTTCGACGCCCACGCAGCGATCCGCGCACTGGCGCAGACGCACAGCCTGCTCAGCGATGCGATCACAGCACTCACAGCGCGTGACGCCGAGCATTACGCACTCGAACTCGGTGGTGCGTGCGGCTGGCGCGGCGTCGTGGCAATGGAAATCGTGCTGCTGAACAGCTACGCCACACCGACGAGTCAGAAGGCGGTAGTGACGATCGACAACAGCACGGACGAGTGCAAGCGCGTTGCTGTCGATGTGAGCGAAGAACACGCGCTGCGGGACATCGAAGCGTGTGTGCGGCACTTCGAGCGCGCGAGTGCTAGCACCGATGACATGGACAGCTCGAACGCGCTGTTTGACGCGCACAGCGTAAGCCAGTGCCTCGCAGCTGTGTGCTCGGCGCTGTCGCTCATCTCGTGTCCGTTTCTCGAGACGTCTGCGCGGTCACTACTCACCACGTTCCAGTCACGTAGTGGAATGGCCAACGACAATGACAGCACCAGCAGCCACAACGCGATGCTCTTTGCGTGGCCACCGCCGACACTCGAGCTCCTGAATCTGTACGCTACTGGCGCTGCGAGTGCGTGCACTCAGTCAGCAGCGAGTGCGACCGAGCCATCGCTACAGCAGGTCGACGCTGAGATCGCGCTTGGTGCCAAGCAGCACGCTGCGAACGACGCTGCAAGCACAGTGCACCACGTGCGTCGCGCGCTGACGCTGCTCCGAGAGCTCAAGACGCGCTACAGCACTGCAAGTAGTGGTAGCGACCGAGCTAGCGCAGTCAAAGCGCTGGGCATGCGCGAGCTGCTGCTGCGGCTGCTGCTGTCTGACGTGCACTTTGCGCGTGGCCATGCGCGTGCTGCAGTCGCCGAAGCGAAGGCCGCGCTTTCGATCTGCTGGAAGCTCGCGCGCAAGTTCGGGTCGTCGTCGCTGTTACTCGCAGACGCTGCTCGGTTCGCTCTGCCCGAGGAGCTCTTGCAGGGACTGAACGGTAGTGGAGGCGCTGCACGGCCCGACGGTGCGCGCAGCGCCTCGCTCGTGTACTTTGAAGCGCTCGAGTTCTCGTCGTGGGACGTACTGCATGCCGCCAAGCTCGTGCTGTGCCGCATCGGCACGCTCTGTAGTCTGTCTGGGCAACCGCACCGGTGAGCGCGTGCGTCGACCGGACTTTGTCGTAGAGCAGTTGCAGTTGCAGTTGCACGTTTGTCACTCACTCACTCACTATGTGGCTGTACCAGCGCGCAGGTGTACTACACCGAAGCGATGGAGCTCGTGGGCGGCCTCGACCTTCGGTTCTTCCAGCGCAGCCCGTTTTACGAGTATGCGCGCCTACAGCTCGACGCGAGTCGACCGGACCAGGCAAGTGCAGCACTGCGCGTCCTGCAGTCGCACAGCGATCGGTCGCAGCAGCACGCGGTCAGCAGATGCCGCCAGGATGATGCCGACGACGCCGTCGCTACAGACTGCCACTCGTGCGTTGCGACGGACGCGGCAGTCATCGCGCAGCAGTGCAACGAGTTGATCCAGCGTGGCGACCTTGCGCTCGTGCAGCACGACGCACGAGCAGCGATCGAGACGTACGCGCACGCACTCAAGACGCTCGAGACAGCGATCGGCCGCTTGCAGCAGCAGCAGCAGCAGTCGTCTGCTGCGTCTGTCAGACTTCTGCAGACGCCTCGCGCGCAGTGTCTCCGCAAGCTCTTGCGCCTCAAGGCGACGCACACAGATGTGGGCGACGCCACTGCTGTTCACGAACTGCTTGCGATCCGAGTACAGCTGCACGGCTGTACGTCGTCTGCGCTCGAGGATGTTGTCGAGCGTGTCGAGTGCCTGCACGCGCTCGGCGTTGTCGACCTGCTGCTGCTGGCGTCGCCATCGACACGAGCGCTCGTCGACTGTGACGCAGCAGTGCGCGTCCTCGAAGACGCGTACGCACTCGGTGACCACCTCGCACTGCCGCACGTGCGCAAGCAGGTGCGTCGCAGCCTCGGCGTCGCGTACGTTGCAGCGATCGAGCGACCGAGTGACAGTACAGCGGACATCGACGAGTACCTTGCGTGGGCGAGCGCGACACTCTTGGCGGACTCGAGCGACGTCGAGCCGACCGACGACGCGGCAGAGCACGACGATGCCGGCGAAGCTGTCGACCTCGACGCGTGTCTCGAGCAGCTTGCATCGCGACTGAGCCTCGCGCCGCCAGCGCGTGCGACTGCGCGCGAGACGCTCGCGCACGTCGTCACGATTGTACAGACGCAAGTGCAGCAGCTGCCGCCGTCGTGGCTCGTCGTTTCCGTGGCTCTCAACGCGGCATCGGAGCTCGTTGTGACGCGCATCGTGGTGCGTGCGCTTGGTATCGTTCACATACACGCACGCGGGTATGATCGAGTCGCCTGGTACGACTAACAGTGTCGTCTGGCGCGTCGCTTTCCTTTCCCTCCACTGCATGGTACACAACACACAGAACGATGGCGAGAGCCCCGTGTCGTTCTGTCTCCGCGGCGTTCCGTGGCAGAGCACGATGGACGAAGTCGCAGCCGTGATCTGCGCATCGAGGTACGCAGCCTCGTGTTGGTTTGTCTGTTGATGATCATGTGTGCGTGGATGTGCGCGGATGGGTTGGTGACTCACAGCCACGCGCCACTTGCGCTGCTCTGCTGGTTCGTGATAGAGTGTCGCTCGCCGGGAACTCGGCTGCCGCTACTGGCGCGTGGTCCACGAAACAGAAGAAGCAGTGGTGGGACACGCGCAAGCAGCTTGACGAGCGACTCGGCGCGGCTGTGCAGCGCTTCCAGGTGCGGGGTGTGCTCGATGGGGCGTCGCCTAGTGTTCCTTTTGTGTGTATGTTCATGTATGATGTCGCCTTTGACCACGCATGCACTGACATGCATCGTCGCTGTGTGCTGTAGTCGACACTCGGTTTCTGGCGGTGTCTGCTCGTGCGAACGCACCCAGTCGACAAATCGCGCGTGCAGCGCTGCTGGCACATGCTGACTACAGAGCGCACGTCGGCTTCACCACGACGAGCACTCGAGTTGCGACTCGTGACACTGCTGTCGAGTCTCTTGGGCTCGCAGACGCAACTCTCAGATTCCGAGTTTGCGGCTGGGCTTCGCCACATTGCGAACGAACTCGGTGCAGCGCTGAGCGAGAGCGACGTTGCTTGCATACATGCGGCCATGCAAGCCGAAGCGAGCGAGTGCCAAGACGATGGATTTGACGCGAGCGAAGATGCAGATGCAACCGCTGCGAGTCGTGCGCTTGGTGCGCTCACAGCGGATGCGATCGGCCGGATGCGAGTTAGTGAGCTCCGGACGCGACTCGCAGCCGCTGGTCGGAGCACCGATGGACTCAAGAAGGTGCTTGTTGAGAGGCTACTCGAGGCGCGAAATAGTGCGCTCACGCTACAGCTGCCATCGCTGCGCTCACGCGACTCGAGCGACGACACGGGCAGCGCCGGCGCAAACACCAGTTCCGCGACGATCCTCGTACTCGACCAGGCGCTGCATGAGTTTCCGTGGGAAGCGCTCGACGTGCTTGACGCATGTAGCAGCGTCACGCGTATGCCGTCACTCGCGCGCACGCTGCGGACGGCGAGTGCGCTTGCTGAGCTATGCAGCGCTGGACCGAGTCGTTGTCACACAACAACATCGCCACAGAGCCCAAGCATCCGCCGCAAAAGCGTGCGCTATGTGCTCAACGCAGCAGGTGACCTCGCATCGACACAGCGTCAGTTGGCGCCAATCCTCGAGCGTGGACGAGACACGCTTGGATGGAGGGGCATCGTCGGACGCGTCCCAGACGAAGCCGAGATGCGGTACGTGCGCATGTCTGTCAGTCTAGATGTACATGTGAGTGCATGTCGTTGCGTGAATGGCTTGACCAGCCTCGCGGTGCTTGTCAGTCGCATTACTAACGCACACTGTTGTTGCATTCGATGCTGCTGACACACACACGCAGCGAGTGCCTCACGTCAGCGGATCTGTTCATCTACTGCGGCCACGGGTCGGGCGAGAAGTATTTGCACCGGAGCAAGATCCGCGAGCTCACGCGCGGCTGCAGCGCAGCGTTGCTCTTTGGCTGCAGCAGCGGGCGGCTCGAGCGCGAGGGCATCTTTGGTCCCGACGGTGCAGTGCTCGCGTACCTGCGCGCTGGCAGCCCTGCAGTACTCGCGATGCTGTGGGACGTCACAGACCGCGATATCGACCAGCTGAGCGTCGCGGTGCTGCACAAGTGGCTGTTGCGCGACAGCAACAGCAGCGACGACGTCGCCACTATCGCAAGTGAGAGCAGCAGCGAACCGCTTGCTCGAGCGCTACGCGACGCACGCGCGGTCTGCAAGCTCAAGTTCCTGAACGGACACGCCGCTGTGTGCTACGGACTGCCGCTGTTTACTGCGTGACAATGGCCGCAGATAGAAATCAA
>JAADXO010000980.1:0-11086 GCA_023337825.1 Globisporangium apiculatum | reverse complement strand
TTTTAGCAAATCAAGCTAAAAGTTAGATTTACTTGCAATCAAACCAATGAAAAGCGTAACCAAAGCAAGCAAATTGCTTATGCTCTGTACTATTTGCTCACATAATATTTTCGATCAAAACGGCTAATGACCACGAAAACCAACACATGCTTGCATTCGACGCAACTCAAATGGAGTGCTCCTTAACATGGAGACAGCGTGAACGGATGTTGGCGAGCGGACAAGGAGTGGTATCATTCGCCTCACACAAAACCAAATTTGATTGAAACAGAGCGCCTCACAATGATATGCGCGATGTTGTTCATTTTGATTGCAACAATCTTCACTGGCTGCAATTAGTTTCAAAAAGAGACATGTGTTTGTGGTGCTTATTTGATTGCAAGGCAATTCGAACTGATCGAACGGATTGACAAATGTTGTAGTCGATTCGATCGCAAAGAGCTCGGTTGGTCGTTAAATGCATACAGAGTCTGTGCTGGGACGCACTTAGACGTACAGCGGCCCTGACGTGTCGCGCGTGATCGCAACGACCTCGGGCGCTGCGTACTTCTTGCGGTACTTGTCCTTGAGCTGTGCGTACTTGGTCGAGATTTCCTGTATAGAATCCCACATACATACGCACACGATGTTCGCAGTATGAGTCGTGGCAAACACACAAGCGCGGTGGCATCATTTATGGCAAGAGCTCGTACATGCTCTTTCTTGACTGCAAGGAGCTCGTCGTCGAGGTCGCGCAGTGCGCCGAGGCGCTCGTAGTGGAACTTGCGCCGCTCGCGCATGCGCTGGAGCTCGCTACTGCAGCAGAAGCGCAGCACTTCCATTGCAAAGAGCCCGACGAGCAAGTACGCGGGCAAGAACTTGTTGCGCTCAAATTGCGCGAGCTCTTTGTCGCTACCGCATGCAAATACGAAGATATCACACGTCACATATTTGGCGTCTCTTGTATATCAGCAGTAACACACGTACGTGAGCTTGAGCTCGGCTTGGTGGTCGCGCAGGAACTGGTCGATCGCTGCGCCTTGCGTGAAGATCACGATCGCGAGCACGAGCTCTGCGAGCGCAAGCAGGATCAGCAGGTACGACGACAGCGCAAGGCACGGCGAGCAGCGCTGGTTCGCAGCGCCGCACCAGCTCATCAGCGCCGTGACGACCAGTAAGCTGCCGACCGCGAGGATCGGTGCTGCACGTGCACACAGGAAGCATAGTGCGTATGCGTCGTTAGCAGTCACGCAGTGGATGCATACACGAACGCAGTGTACATGCGCATGGAGAGTCGGCCTGCAGTACGCACCATAGAGCCACGTCGGCGCATAGTCGTTCGCGCCTGAGCGATCGCAAGAGCACCACAGTCAGTCGGCAGCGACGAGATACACAGCGAATGCAAGTGCATGTGCACGCACCAAGGAAGATGCTGTAGGCCGTGAGCACGACGCCGCAGAGCAGGTCGACGCCGTTGAACACGAAGAGCGCGCTGCCTGTGCAGCACTCGCGCATCGTCGACATGCTCACTGCTTCAACCCGTCAGCTTCTTCTTTCAAATGCTTGGGATCTTGTTCAGCAATCGTGTCAAATTTATTGTCCGTATATTGTCTTTGTTTTGTATACCGACCACTACTATGCATTTTGCACAACAGGCTAAAAACGATGTCTATTTGGTAACAAACTCTGAATCTTCAATATCGTATTGTATTTTAATGATACTTGAGACTGTTGACAGTCGGACAAATCCGGTTGTGAACAATCGCAGGTTGGCCAAGCAGGGTGGATGTACGGTGCTGGAGCTCACGACGTTGTGGGCAAGTGGGGATCTCTTCGCTGCCTGGCACATCGACGAGATGCTTGGCGAGACTCGTATTCGGAGTTTTCTATCGTCTTTTTATCAAAGAAGTTTAACCCTGCCAGCAACAAATCGATCAAAGCTGCATTGTTTCGAGCTGGCAATTAAATACGATCTGACTGATTTGTCTATTGTGGAACATGTCCGACCAAATGTTCGTGGCGGAGCGTCTCTTCAGAAGCACCTTGATGCGATGAACTTGCATTGGTTTGGTGCACTCTGTAAACGAGTGGATGGCGAGTATGAGTGCGATTCACTCGGACGCAGCTTTTTATGGCGGGATCCAACATGAAATGTATCTTACCGCTTTTTCTCGAGTGCGTAAAGATGAACTGAATATTTCAATGCAAAATGTTGCGTCTGTCGCAGCTACATTTGCGATTGCTGAACTCATCGTGCTGAAACCAATTTTCATTTGATTTGGAGCTTGTTGTTGTCACGAGTTCACCTCAATTTTGCTGTGGCGCACACACAGTAGTGAAGTGGCGCATCGTTTTTGCTCCGTTGAGTTCTTTCTATCGCTGTTTGCTCTCGCAAGATCTGCTTTGCGTTGGTTGCAAGACAGCAAGACTGCAAAGCAAAACGAGCAGCTACAGCAGCACGACGTGCACCTCGCTGTCTCTTCACTCGACACTCCCACACAGACGCCGTGTGAGCGCTTCCGCTCCGCCACCTCTTCCTCTTCTCACTCCACTCGCCGCCTCAATCCCGTCGTCGCCGCCACCGTCGCTACAACAACAGCTCACTCGTGCCAGCACGCGCACTGGCGACACGCCTGTGCTGCTGCGTCTCTTGACTCGCAGCGACTCCCCCACGTCTGTTGCCCACCACTCGTCCACGACTCGCCACTCGCTCTCCACGCTTTGCACTCTTACATCGACATTATGATCATCAAGATCATACGCGCCGAGAACCTCCCAGCGTCGGACGTGAACGGCACGTCCGATCCGTTCGTCAAGGTCTTGTACGACGGCAAAGAAGTCGCATGCACGCCGCGTGTCAAGCGCGATTTGAACCCGCGCTGGGACGCCGTCGTGTCGTTTCCGCTCGCGCCCACGACGCCATTGTACGTGACGCTCGAAGTCTGGGACCGCGACGAGCTGTCGGCGAACGACTTGCTCGGCGCGCTGCGACTGCCGTTTCCCGACTGGCGCGCGCACGTCGACGCATTTGTCAAGCGTCAGGCACGCGAGCGACAGCGGAGCCACGCGCAGACGCGCGCGCAGCAGATCCGCGACCTCCACAAAGTCCATAGCGACGACCTGTCGAGTGCAAGCCACAGTGCTGTACCAGGTGCATCGGCTGGCATGGACGCACAGCGCCGCAGTCGGTCGCTCAACTCGAGCAGCGTGCTCCAGCGCGCCGTGACGCTCGACGACGCTGACTCGACGGCAGCGCAGCAGCGGCTCTCAACGACGTCGCTCGCATCAACGGCAGCGAGCGAGACTTCAGCGTCCACTCAGCCACTCCAGTGCGCGCCAGTGCTCATCTGGTCGCGCCTAATCAAAGGACCGCTCGCGCAGGGCCGCGTCCTGTGCGCCGTGCAGTACGAAGAGCGCGACTTGCGCTGGTTTGCCCACCAGCCGTACGGCACGCGCATCCAGGACGTGTTCTTACCGCAGCATCCGCGGTTCGCGAGCGAGTACTGCCACTTGCCACGGAGTTGGCATCCGGACTTTGCGGTCCGGCAGGACGAACTCAAGGCGCTCCAGGCGGGAACACCCAATGACTGTCTCTTTCCATGGCACGAGACGCTACTGTACATGTTGGAAGAAGTGACCGTGACGTTTCACGTGAACGAGTCGAACCAGGGTGTATTAGCAACGCTCGTGCTGACCAACTACCGCGTCTGGTTCGTCCCGTACACGCGTGTGCGAGGTCTGGTACATGAAGATGTGCATACGATACCGGTTGGCAAGATTCTGAGGGCGACGATCGCGCAGCAGAAGCGGAGCAACAACAACAACGTGAACGTCCTCGTGCTCGAGAACATGGACGCTGGGCACTACCACGTCACGCTGTCGCCGATCTCGCGCCTCCGTGATGCAGTCCGCGACTTTAGTCGCGACGCCGAAGCGAAGCGACTCAAGCAGCTCCAGACGATCGTTGCCGAGATCGAGTGGCTCCGGCTCGAGAACAGCTTTTGCGCGACGACCGACCTGAACCACGAAGTTGCTGACGCCGACGCGGCGCGTGACGAAGACGACTTGCGGTACTACGCGCCACGACCGGGCGGGGCAGCACGGCCGCCGGTGCTCGCACGTGCGCTCACGGAGCAGTTTAGCGCTGTGAACAAAACGCTGGCGACCTACACAGCGAATGGCACGAGCAGTACGCCGAGTCTCCGGCACCTTGGGAGTCTACCGCCGCCACCGCCTGCGACTGCACCCAAGCAGCTCCAGCTCCAGCTCCAGCTGCAGCACCAGCACAGCGCTGCACCAGCGTACAGTATCGCATCGCCACCAAGTGCCAAGGCGGCGTTTGCAGCAAAGCGGCGCATCCAGTACGCAGCAGAGGTCGAGTTTCGGCGTCAGGGCGTGTTCAGCCACCCACGCTGGCGCGCGTGTGCGCTCAACAAGAAGTACGAGATCTGCGCGACGTATCCGAGCTACCTCGTCGTGCCGGCGAGCCTCTCGGACGAGACGATCACCGAAGCGTCGCGGTTCCGGAGCAAGAATCGGTTCCCCGCACTCACGTGGCTCCACCCGCGCACGGGTGCACCGCTCTGCCGCAGTAGTCAGCCCAACACGGGGATGCTCCGGAGCACGAACGCACACGATCGGGCGCTCATCTGGGCGATCCGCGACGCGGCATTGCCGGTTGAGAGCGCGTGGCAGTCGGCGGCTGCGCTCCCGAAGAAGAGCAGCATGCTCCACATTGTCGACGCGCGACCGGAGATCAACGCGAAGAGCAATGCGCTCACAGGCAAAGGCCACGAGTCGGTCAAGCAGTACGACCGCGACGGCGCGACGATGGCGTCGATCACGTTCATGGGCATTGACAACATCCACGTCGTCCGATCGTCGTTTGTGAGTCTCGCGCAGGCGCTGTACGAAGTTGAGGACGCGAACTTCTTTGGCGCGGTCCAGAAGAGTCGCTGGCTCGAGCACGTCTGCAACGTGCTGCAGGGGGCGTGTGAAGTCGCGACGCACCTCGAGCGCGGCGAACCCGTGCTCGTGCACTGCAGCGACGGCTGGGACCGCACCGCCCAACTCTCGGCGCTCGCGCAGCTCATGCTCGATCCGTACTTCCGAACGCTCGAGGGCTTTGCGATCCTGATCGAGAAGGACTGGTGCGCGTTCGGCCACATGTTTGAGAAGCGATGTGGCCACCCGACGTCGGATCAGACGTCGCCGATCTTCCCGCAGTTCCTCGACGCCGTGTACCAACTGACGCTGCAGTTCCCGACGCACTTTCAGTTCAACGAGCTCTTCCTCTCGACGATCGCCGAGGCCGTGTACGCGAGCTGGCACGGCACGTTCCAGAAGAACTCGGAGCAAGCGCGCCGCGCGTTCCTCGCGACGATCGCGACGGTCAGTGTCTGGGACGTCATTCGCGCATCGACGGATCAGTACCTCAACCCACTGTTCATTGGCACGGACGGAGGTCCTGGGTCAGCAGGTCGGATCGAGCCGATGTTGCCCGTGTGCCGCGTCCGACTCATGCAGCTCTGGGTGAGTCAGTACCAGAAAGCGATCAGCCACATGCGCCTGCAGCAGCGCGAGTTTGAGATGTTGCTGCTCATTCGGCAACAGGAGACCGAGCTCTCGCGGCTCTACGCCGTGCTCTCGGACGCGCAGCAGCTCGAGCTCCGCGCGTTCCAGCTCCGGTCCGACATTGCGAGTCTTGCGCGGAGCATGAACCTCGAGTACCCGCCCGACATCCAGCCTGCAAACGGTAGTGCAAATGGTAGTGGGAGTGCCAGCAGTGCGAGTTCGAACAACTGGAGCTTGGTCGCGCGGTCCGTGTCGGGTCCATCGACTGGTACTGGCGGCAAGCGCTCGCCGGCTGCGTCGGTCGACTTGCACGACTTCGTCCACATGGTCTCGAGCGCCACCGAGCAGTTGAGTGCCGGTGCAACCTCAGCATCAGCGTCAACGGCCGATCCCAACAACGCACCGAGTACCACCGCCAACTTGCCGAATGCGCGGCGGCGCAAGTCGGTCACGAGTCGCTCGCGCAGCAACAGCTTTAAGCTCAAGCACAGCATCCGGAGCATGATGATGGGGACGATGGCTGGCGGTACTAGCAATAGTAGCAATAGTAACAGCAGCAGTGCGCACGACGCGAACTTGACGCCGACCCGCACGAGCGACGACAGCAGCACTGCTGCTGCAGGAGCAACAGCAACAGCAATGTCGACGACCGAGTCGTCGCTACTGCCACAGTCTACGAGTACAGCGAGTGCGACAAGTGCGACCGCGTCACTTTCGTCGCCGCGGCAGCAGCTGCGACACGGTGCGAGTGCTGGCTACAGTCGCCAACGCAGCCACGACGCGCTGCGACGCGAAGTGCATCGCTTGGAAGAGCAGCTCGCGAGTATGAACCACCAAGTCGCGCTCAAGGAGGAGCGTGCAAAGGTCATGCTGCGGCACTTTCGGCACTACAACTACGACCTCCCCGAGTCGGTCACCGGGTTCGAGTACGACAGTCCGTCGCCGACGCACAAGAGTCGCAAGACAACGTCATCCAAGCACCATCGCCGTGGCAATGGCGGCCATGCGCGGCTGCGTCCTAGTACCAGCAAGACAACCGAGCGGTTCCACTCGCCGAGCGCCAAGTCGCCGTCGTCGTCGTCCAACGAATCGTCGTCGTCCGCGACGTCCGGGCCATTCAATGGCGCGTCGAGTGGGAGCGACCAGTCGGCGTCGGCAACAGCCGCAGCTGCAGCCGCGTTAGCGTTAGCACCGACGTTCACACCCGGGAGTTCGCCGCTGCTGACGACGACAAAAGTCATCTCGAGCGCTGGAAGCTTTCGGAACGCGCAACCCGTGTGGGAGCGCGACGGCGACGCGCCGTGCTGCAAGCGCTGCAAGAAGAAGTTCAAGACGTTCTATCGGCCGCGGCACCACTGCCGCTGCTGCGGCTACGTCTTCTGTGGCAAGTGCACGAGCAACCGCATGAACCTCCCCGAGTTTGGCTACTACGACGTCGTGCGCGTCTGCAACGTGTGCTACAACTCGGGCGAGGACGGGTAGAGACAGAACGAGAGAGTTAGTGAGAGAGACGCGACAGTGCATAGTCACATACACACACGATCTGGACGAAGTCGTACTCTTGCAGTTGGTACTGTTGCTGTCGACACATGTGTCGTGTGGTAGCAGCGATCGTACATCGGTTGAGAGCGTGTTCCTATAACGCTACTCTTGGCTTTGCTCGTGCTGCTGCTGTGTGTGCCTCGCGACGTGCTCATGCGTCGTTTTCGCAAGTGCGAGCTGTCGGTTTTCAGCTCTATACGCGTTGCGAGGCGTGAGGGCTGCGACGAGCTGAGTAGACTGTAATGTTGACCCGATGTCGCGGTCGTTGAGTTGCTGATACTGGAGGTGTCGTGAGTGAGTGGGTGAATCGGACGTGTGGAGCGTTGCATGTGGACGACGAGGCTTTGTGGTCGTTTGGTGCGTGGCGATACAGAGCGAGCCGCCGTCGCTGCTGCTCCGATGTGGCTCGAGTGTCGCGCCGCCTCCGAGTGCAAACTCGGCCGCAAAGTGCGTTCGGTTGTGCTGCTTGTCGCGTATCGCAGCTGCTGGTGACGCGCGCTCGAGAAGCTGCGGGAACGTGCCGTAGAACTGCCATCGCATTGAACCACAAGCCAGACGGATTGACAGACGGACATGCAGAGAGATGCGCTTATCAGAGAGCGTGTGTTGTCGATGACTCGAAGCGGAAGCACCTGCGACGCAATACGCACGCGCTCGGGCGAGTATGCGCCGGGTCCAGTCGTCTCGGACGCTGCTGCGTGGAAGCGCGGACTCGCAGACTGGAGTGCCGACACAGCGTTCCCACGCGTCTTGAGCTGCGCTGCGAGGTCGTGCGCTGTGTGGACGTTGTAGAAGCACTGCACGGTTGCCTCGAGTGTCGGGTTCACGTTGCGCTCGGTCCTGCCGCAGGTGTGACAGACACAGCATACGGATGTGCAAGTCGCACCCTCAGTGGGAATGCTACGCGTTCAGCTCGCAGACAAGCCTATCGAGACTCTCACACGCATACATGTAAAGCGACGGTGCTCGCTTGTGGGAATTGCTTCCTATGCTGCCGCACTCGTCGCGGAACAGTGCGCCAGGCCCTGTATGGCTCCCTTCGTCCTCTGTATCAATCACACACAAAATCAGCGTCAGCAAAGCTGCACCCAGCTCGTACGCTCTTGCTGGAATAGCATACGCGCACCATCCCTAACTCGTGGACTGAACTCGGTCGAGCGGAACGGCTTGTACTGCAACTGCGCGCGCGGACTGGCAAACTCGCTTTGGTTGCGCAGACGCAGCGGGAGCATGCTGTGCGTACGGCAGCCGGCAGCGCTAACGTCGGACAGCGCACGCTTGCGTTGAGAGCGACTCGAGAGATTTCGGATAGCAGACCAGTTGAGTGAGATGGCGGATTTAGAGCGGACACTGGCGCCAAACTTGGACATACGCAAACTCGGCTTCAGGACTCGGCAAGGCGCAAGCCTGACACAATAGAGGCTTGAACTGTGAGGCCATCTGACTCCGAGTGGCTTCGTAGAAGATGCGTTTGAGCTGCCAACGGCCACTCAAGTACTGTGAACGCGACACCATTCGGTGCTGGCAAGGTGCCAACCCTGTCGAACTGCCGGTCTGATCGTTAGCAACTCGTTGGTAGAGCGCAATCGCGTTGGCGCTACTGTAGTTTGCTGCCATTTTGCTTACACCCGTCGCCCTTGCGCTGGTCGCATCCGCTGGGGCATACACTCACAGCGCACATACATATGTCAACGGTCTGCCTGGCGTTCAAGTGTACTGGCTTCCATTTACAGCCCTCGTAGCAGTCGCGGCATCGACGTACCTCACATGCTGACTCACTGGCTGACGACCAGATACTTCCTAAAGGTAGCAGTCATGCACGAGCGATGCTTGTGCGTCGACCACTGACCTCGTCCATGCCAACCGATTGCTGCAGACGAGTGCGCAGCGTCACGGCAGCATATCGACGCATTTTCAGTTAATTCAGTATTGCTGCGTTTGCGTGCGCACAGTATATTCAGACCAACGTATAGGTCGCACATCAATCAATTGTGCTTCATCGATATAAAAAGGTACGGTTATCTAGATTTGGTTTTGTGTGAGGCGAATGATACCACTCCTTGTCCGCTCGCCAACATCCGTTCACGCTGTCTCCATGTTAAGGAGCACTCCCATTTGAGTTGCGTCGAATGCAAGCATGTGTTGGTTTTCGTGGTCATTAGCCGTTTTGATCGAAAATATTATGTGAGCAAAATAGTACAGATCATAAGCAATTTGCTTGCTTTGGTTACGCTTTTCATTGGTTTGATTGCAAGTAAATCTAACTTTTAGCTTGATTTGCTAAAATAAACAATCGGTGCTGGTTCAAAATGATCGAGGAATGTAGTACCTACGTAGCGACTGCGCGCAGTGCCGCTTCGAGGTCCTCGTACTTGCGCGTTGTGTCGACTGCATGAGTCGCGAACTGCGCTGCGAGTGCGTCGAGTCGGCTCTGTTGCTCGCACTGGGTTGCATGTACGTCGTGTGCAAAGGCGCGCAGCTCGGATGTGTTTGTGTTGATACTGTCGTCGAGCGCAATGCGAATGCGCGCGTCGCTCTTCAGTAGCGTCGTGAACGCGTCTTTACTGCGTCGCTCGTGCGTTTCGACGTAGTCGCTGAGTGCGTCGAGTTGTTGTTTCAGTTGGCTCTTGTTGAGCAACGCCTGCCGCTCGAGCACTTCTTGCAGCGTTGCAAGCTTGGTGACGAGCTGCGTGTTGGTCTGATTCGCTAACGTCCGCATGGCTGCACAGTCCTTTGCGAGTGCTTGGACGTCGGTTGCAAGTGCGCTGCTTGCACTGTTTGTCGCTTGCTGGAGCGCGAGTAAATCGATCGAGTGCTGACTGTTCTCGACACGCAGTCGCTCGACACTGTCGCCAGTCTGCTCATGCGACATTTGTAGACTCGTGAGTGCACGTGCTGCGTCGCGTTCGCGTACTAGTAGCTGTTCGACTGTATGCTTGATACGAAAGACATCGGTCTGTGCTTCGTACTGACGGAGCGCAAACTTGGCAAAGCTGTCATGCGCATCCTCGAAGCGCCGATCAACGACGTTTTGTTGTTGCTGCTGCATGCCGTCGACGCGCGCGACGTGGTCCTGCAGCACTGCGACTGACGCGTCGAGCGTTGTGAGTTGGCGCTGCAACGCGTCCTGTGTCTTCTGGATCCCGTCTGACGAAGTTGTCAAGTAAGCAAACAGTGCGTGTCAGTACTAGCGAATATGTCCGAGCTAAGCAAATACTACGGTAGTAGACAGATAGACAGAGTGATAGAGATAGACGTTGCGGTGCTACGATTCGTACGTACCGATCTCTTCAATCACGACATCCGCGAGCGAGTCAAACGCGTTCTGGAGCCGCTCGACCTGTGGCCACAAGCGCGCGCGTCGGCTCCAAGCGCTATCATGATTCGGTGCTCCATACACTCGGATCGACTCAAACACAGTCGCTCTCATACACGCACACACCTTGGTGACGAGGTCCTGGAGTGTCTGGTCTTGCTGTTCGGCTTCGCGGTTCTGTACCTGCAGCTCCTTCGAACGCAGCGACGCGCCGTCACATACACAGACACTCACTCAGACACACGCGCAAGGAACAGCGAGCGCTCATCGTGGCGCATACGAACCTTGAGATTGCTCTTCAGTTCTTCGACGTCGCTCGCAAGTGAATTCTGATGGGACACCAGACATCAAAGAGCATGACGACAGATGGAAACACACACGCACAACGATGAGCCTCGATGAACAACTCACACCACATCCACACACACGTACTGTCTTCTTGGTGAGCGTCACTGCCGAGAGCGACTTGTCCTTTGACACCGAGAGTTGTTTGGAGCTCTCGGTCGAGCGGCGCACCGCCAGTCGCGCCGCCATGCTGTTGTTGGCTCTTGTGTGTTGATGTGCGCTGCGTCCATGGTCGCGCGATTCGCGACGTCGGTTACGCGAGTCTATCTCGAGCGCGTTCGTTCATGGCTACACACGTCGAGCAGCTTCCACGACGTTCGCAGGTGCGTG
>JAADXO010000979.1:0-11088 GCA_023337825.1 Globisporangium apiculatum | reverse complement strand
GTCGGCTTCTCTGATGTTCAGCGAGCCACCTCGAGTGGCGATCCGCATGAAGGTGCTGCTTTACGTGCGTCTTGTTGCGACTCGTGTTGATCACCATCACCGTGTTGGAATCCGATGTAGAGCGCGTGCCGTTTAGAAGTGCGCTCGTCGACCCAGAGCGAAGAGACAGAGAGCGACTTTGAATCGCACGTGTCGTCACTCGGGCCAATCAATGGATGTGCGTTGCGAATTCGACAAGGTGTAAGACGTTACAGCTCAGGTCAGCCAGACTTTGCGAGCGTGCGATGCATACTCGTGCCTCGAGCACAAGTATCTAGCCCACTGCCGCAAACGATGAAGAGCGTGAGCGCGTATGCAGTGTCCAGTCAACGTGTCGCGTGTGAATCGGCCAAAGCTCGATTGTTGGATCCTCTCGTAGTACTGTGCAGCGTCCAACAGACCGAGTTGTTCGGCAGTGGGAATGTCAGCAACAACAGCAACAGTCATGTGTATGCGTGTTCGCGCGTACGCATCGCACGCACATTCAGACATGGGTAAGAAGGACAAGTAGGACAAGTAGGACCAGACTGAACAGCGTACCGGCTACTCAAACAACCCGCCCTCGCCAACATCCACAGTAGCTGCATTTGCTGCTGCTGTCGCCTCCAGCTCCGCCACGAACTCGCATGTGCTGTTCCCGCCGTCGTCGTCGGCAACAACAGCACTGCGCACAGCTCCTGCACGTAATGCGACATGGTTCGCCATCTGCTGGTGCTTGGGCTGCTTCGTCAGCAGCTCGGCACACTGAAGTCGAGTCATTGAGCAAACGCGGCTGCTTGTAAATTTTGGATCGCGCTGCGTGAAATATCACGAATAAGCTGCTGTCGCGCTCTCTCATTGGGCGAAACCGAGGCTGATTTGTGCAATTTGGAGAAAACGTGGCTTCGCTGGATACTCTCTGCCGACGAGAAAAGAAACGGTGCTTAACTCTCCAATTTCCCGACATACATACAATCGTCAGGCTATCAATTGGAAAGTACTGGGCTTGTTTTGACAAGATTTGTTTTTGGATCGGGTCTCGTGAGCGCAGTCCACACATTGAGCCAAAGCAGGCTCCAGGTTCGACTCACCTTGGCAGCAAAGCGCAGCTGCAGCAGCCGCAGCCAATTCAAATTCACTCGCTCTCGTCGTTAGGGCCACGTACGCTAGCTGCTGTTCTCGCGCTCGCTCGCGCCCCGCTTGGCGTTCGTGCCATTCTCGAATCTGCTCGCCGCTCGCCACTTCTTATCGTCGACAAGTAAGCACGCACGCACGCACGCACACGCTAGCGCCACTCGTTCAGGATGCCGTCCGAGAAGAGCCCGCTGCTTGCGAGCAACGGGCATGACAGCCAGTACCACGGCACGGCCGGGGACGACCGCTTCTACATGGGCGTCGACAAGCGCTCGCTCTTTGACACGGCCGAGTCGGGGCTGAGCACGGTCGAAGCTGCGCGGCGCCTCAAGGTCTTTGGCCCGAACGAGCTCGTGACGAAAGAGAAGTCGCCGTGGCTCAAGCTCGCCGAGCAGTTCTGGGGTCCGATGCCGATCATGATCTGGCTCGCGATCTTTGTCGAGCTCCTCACAAAAGACATGCCCGACTTCTTTGTCCTGCTCTTCCTCCAGCTGCTCAACGGTACCGTCGGCTGGTACGAGGAGCTCAAGGCCGGCAATGCCGTTGCCGCGCTCAAAGCGAGTCTCAAGCCCGAGGCGCTCGTGATCCGCGACGGCGTGCACCAGACGATCAACGCGGCGCTGCTCGTGCCAGGCGACCGCATCACGCTCTCGGCTGGCTCGGCTGTACCGGCCGACTGCGATCTCTGTGAAGGCAACGCAGTGCAGATCGACCAGGCGGCGCTCACGGGCGAGTCGTTCCCGGTCTCGATGGTCCCAGGTGACAATGCGAAGATGGGCTCGACCGTCACGCGCGGCGAGATCGAAGCCGTTGTCACAGCAACCGGCTCGCAGACGTTCTTTGGCAAGACCGCGTCGCTGATCTCGTCGGTCGACGAAGTGTCGCACTTCCAGAAGATTCTGCTTCGCATCACGATGTTCCTCATGGCGATCTCGTTCGTGCTCGTCGGCTTCTGCCTCGGGTACCTCCTGTACAACGGCGAGGACTTCTTGGAAGCGATTGCGTTCTGCGTCGTGCTGCTCGTCGCGTCGATCCCAATTGCGATGCAAGTCGTGTGTACGTCGACAATGGCGCTCGGGTCGCGCAAGTTGGCGGACGAGAAGGTCATTGTGACGCAGCTCCAAGCGATCGAGACGCTGTCGGGCATGAACATGCTCTGCTCGGACAAGACCGGGACGCTCACGCGCAACAAGATGGAGCTCCAGGACGACCTCCCGATCTTTTACCCGAGCGCGACGCGCGAAGACGTGCTCGTGACAGCCGCGCTCTCGGCCAAGTGGAAAGAGCCGCCCAAGGACGCGCTCGATACACTCGTGCTCAATGCGATTGACCTCCGACCGCTCGACCAGTACACGATGCTCGACCACCTGCCGTTCGACCCGACCGTGAAGCGCACCGAGTCGACGATCCGCGGCGCCGACGGCCGTGTGTTCAAAGTCACAAAAGGCGCGCCGCAGATCATCTTGGGCCTCGCGTTCAACGCGGCCGAGATCCAGGACGCGGTCGAAGCAAAGGTGCTCGACCTCGCACGTCGCGGCATCCGGTCGCTCGCAGTCGCGCGCACGGACGACGCAGCGGACGGCGGCTGGATCTTCCTCGGCATCATGACGTTCCTCGACCCGCCACGCCACGACACGAAGCGCACGATCGAGCTCGCACACGCGAACGGCATTGCCGTCAAGATGATCACGGGCGACCAGGCCGCGATCGCAGTCGAGACGTGCCGCATGCTCGGCATGGGCACGACGATCCTCGGGACCGACGTGCTGCCGACCGCGCGCGTCGAGGACGGTCTGTCGATGACGCTTGGACACGACTTTGGCGCGATCGTCGAGAGCGCCGACGGCTTTGCGCAGGTCTTCCCGGAGCACAAGTTCCTGATCGTCGAGATCCTGCGCCAGCGCGGCTGGGTCTGCGGCATGACGGGCGACGGCGTGAACGACGCGCCGGCGCTCAAGAAAGCCGACGTTGGCATTGCGGTCGAAGGCGCGACCGACGCCGCGCGCGCTGCCGCCGACATTGTCCTGACCAAGCCAGGGCTGTCGGTCATCATCAACGCGATCACGCTGTCGCGCAAGATCTTCCAGCGCATGCGCAACTACGTGACGTATCGCATCGCGTGTACGATCCAGCTCCTGCTCTTCTTCTTCATCTCGGTGCTGCTGTTCCACCCCGACAGCTGCCGGTTCCAGCACTTTGTGCCGCACCGCGGCGACTGTCCGTACAACGACAACGGCGACTCGACCGAAGCGGTTGACCCGTACTTTAAGCTCCCGGTCATTGCGCTCGTGCTCATTACGATCCTGAACGACGGCACGATCATCTCGATCGCGTACGACAACGTCGTGCCGTCGACGCGGCCCGAGTCGTGGAACCTCGCGCGCATCTACTGGGTCGCGACGACGCTCGGCATGATCGCCGTTGCGAGTTCGCTCCTCCTGCTCTTCTGGGGTCTCGACTCGTGGAACGACTCGGGTGTACTCGCGACGCTCGGGCTCGGCCACTTGCCGTACGACCAGGTCATGATGATGATGTACCTCAAGATCTCGCTTTCGGACTTTATGACCGTCTTCACAGCGCGCACCGACAGCTTCTTCTTCACGCGCGCGCCCGGGCGGCTCCTCGCTGCTGCCGCGCTCTTTGCGACGCTCGTGTCGACGCTCCTTGCGATCTTTTGGCCGTTCACCGAGATGGAGGCGATCACGCCGCGCCTCGCGGCCTTCGTCTGGGGCTACTGCGTGTTCTGGTTCGTCGTCCAGGACGTCGGCAAGGTCTTGCTCGTGTACCTGCTCGAGCGCGCTACGCATCTCGACGTGCTCGAGCACCAGGTCGTGAGCAGCAAGAAGCTCTTGCGGCAGGAGACGATGCGCCAGAACCGCATTCGTCTCGGCGCGTCGTTTGTCAACAGCGAGTCGAGCATGCGCGACTCGTTCGTCGCAGGTCGCGCCGTGCGGTCGTCGGTCGTCGAGCGCTCGATGACGCTCGAGCAGGCGATGGACCGCCTCGCGCGCCTCGAAGCCGAGATGAAGACGCTGCGCCAGGTCATCCACTCGGCCTCGGGCGTCCCGCCTCAGAGCCAGTAAGCGGAGAACTTAGCCACATACGCACGTGTCTGTGTCGGAGTGTGAGAGTGTGGGTGACATAGGAGCACACGTCGCTGGCGACTCGGTCTTGCGACACGAGTGAATGAATGAACGTGCTGACCCACTGCGAGTGTCTCTGTGTATGTGTATATAAGTCGCTGTCGTTGTATACGATGGCGTC
Source organism: Globisporangium apiculatum (assembly GCA_023337825.1). NCBI lineage: Eukaryota > Oomycota > Peronosporomycetes > Pythiales > Pythiaceae > Globisporangium > Globisporangium apiculatum. The sequence goes on along the minus strand of JAADXO010000979.1, from coordinate 6,672 downwards.
GTCCTCGATGTCTACTAAGCGTCGCTGCCGAACTGGAGGAGCTCGTCGCTCGGCAGGATCCGCGATGTGCGTGCTGCGCGCTGCGCTGGTAGCAGTGGGTACACGCCAAGCGTGTACATGCCGCCATACAGTCCTGCGCACACGATGCGCGAGCTATTGCTACTACTGATATTGCTACTGCTGTTGGTTGCTACCGAGTCGAGTGGATTGCAGAGTGGCGTTCGTGCAGCGCTGATCCGGAGACCGTTTGATTCAGCCACGGTCGAGACGTCGAGTGTTGAGACGTTCGTAGCATCAACGTACAGCTCGAGCAGCGCTTGCGCAGCGTCGAGACGCGTTGGCACGTGCGCGAGCGCTGGGTTCGCCGACAGTACGAGGTACGTGAGTGACTCGAAGAGCGGCGCTGCAAAGAGCTCGGTTGGGAGCTCTGCAATCCCATTGCCTGCGAGCGAGAGCTGCTTGAGCGCACGCATCTTCAGCAATGGCGCTGGGAACGCCGTGAGGTTGCAGTGTTCGATGTAGAGCGTGCCGACGTGGGGCCACAGCTCGTGTAGGTCGTCGGGGACTACAACAGGCGTCGACGACGCAATGATCTCAATGTCCTGGACCGTTGGCGCGAGGTTTGTGAGCAGGCCGCGTGGGATCGTTGAGACTGTCGAGTTGACAAACACGATGTACGTGATCGCCGTGAACGCGTCGGCCGTGAGCGCAGCGTCGTCGCCCCAGTGCATGAGCTCGGACGAGTACACGTGGATCCCAAGCAGGTTTGGGAACTTGCGAATCGTTGATGGCATCACGAGGTTACGGCACCGGTTCACGATGAGCACGACCGTGCTCTCACCGTCCGCGTACTCAGTGAGTGTGCGCTCGAGTCCCGTCGTGCCGCTGATGTTGAGCTTGGCGCAGTTGATCTCTTGCGCGATGCAGCTGCAGCGGTGCGTGAACCACGGGTACGTCGCGAGCAAACAGTCCTGGTGGCATGCAGGAAGGTGCGCAGGGACCCATCCTGAAGCGCTGAGCGTCATGAGGAAGAAGATCACACTCCAGGCGACAAAGCTAAGGCGCAGGACCCAGAACGCACACGTCCTTGAGGCTGGCGGCCACCAGCGGGTCCCAGCGCGATCGCTGCACGCTGACAATGACGCTGCTGTCGTCGTGGGTACTAGTATCGTTGAGGTCTGCACCGAACTAAAGCGCGAGTCGAGTGGTAGTGTCGAAGCAGCAGCGACGTGGGTACTCTGGAGCATCGGCGTCGATCGATGCTGACCGCTCGAGATCTCGACGAGCGAGAGGTAGTTGAGGCAGAATGGCGAGACCTTTGTGACGAGGTCCAGTAGTGTCGTCGCGAGCGACTGCTTGAACGACAGCACGCCCTCAGCATACCATGTCTCGGCGTAGTTTGAGTTCACAACGTGCGGCTTGTCGAGGTACTGCAGCACGAACGGCGCGACGAGCCACGTCGGGATGACGACGCACAGCAGCGTGTCGATGGCAATGTCGAGCAGCACGAGTCGCGCGCGCAGTGCGTCCGACATCGTTCGGTTCGCTTTGTGGTAGTACGCGGGCACGAGGCACTCGCAGCTGAGGAGCGCAGCGACCGTGAAGTACGCACCTGGGCGCCAGAATCGACTCCAGCGGGTCGCCTGGAAGATATGTGCGCCGAGGTTGAGGAACTCGACGCACCAGATGCGCGCGTCGCCGTGCTTGCCAAAGATGCCAAAGAGTCCACAGCGTCCAAAGTACCGTTGCCACAGCTGTGCGCCGGTGGTTGACCACGACAGAACCCAGCGCGATGGCTGCGGCGCCGACGCTGCTGCGAGGATGACTGTCAGGGCTGAAGTCTGCTTTCGTTGCTGCAGCTGAGGCGGTGGCTGCGCTGGTGTCAAGTTGATGCGCTCAAAGCAGAGCGTGCGGTGCTGGAGCGACGCACAGAGGATCGTCCATACGCGCCGCATGTGCACGGCGCTCACAACGACGTAGAGCAGCGCGACGCCGTTCGGGTGCGTCTTGACTGCGAGCTGCCGCATGAAGTACGTCTGTGTGTTGAGCACGACGTGGAAGCTCGCAAAGATGAGCAGGTACGCGGCCGAGAGTACGTGCAAAAGTACGACAGCAAACCAAAAGATCTGGAACCAGTAGCGTCGAGTGGAGCGTCGAGGTGGAGCAGAAATGCTCGCATCCTGACAGCCATCGCGCGATGGCTCGGGGACGACCATGTTCCGTCGCCACGACGTCATGGTTTGGTGATGTAGTGATGTAGCGTCGCGATGTCACAAACTCGTATCGGTTTCATACGCCTGTTTGGAAGCGAGAACGAGAAGCAGTGCGCGAGTGGCCGCACGACTGATGATCCAAGAAGGGATCAGTCAGTCCGAGGTCCTCGCAGTTGTAAACTGCGTGTGCGGGAGGGTCAAGCTGCCAAGCTCGACGTGAAGTAGCCACGCATCACTGTGGCTACAGGAGAGGAATGGAAGTGACCAAGAGCGTGCTGCGCTTCGTCGCCGCTGCGACGACGTCGAGCGTGAGCGTGACCAGCTGCTAGAACGCACATCTCACAACAACACCGCGATGCAAGATCAACAGCAAAGGTTTGATCGCTTGGTCGAGCCGTGCTCGCCAATGCTGTCGCAGCTCGACGCCCAGCGTCAAGTGCTGACGCAGCATGTTGAGTTCGAGTACGAGGTGATGAATACTGCGCTGGCGACCGTGACGACTGACCAACGTTGCTTAGTGGCGCCGGCACGCACGCAGACACACGAGTCTCGAGCGCATGCATACACATAGTCGATATTACAAAGCGACAACGTTAGGTCTTGTATTACCCCAATACGTACACGTGGTTGACACTGACGAGCGCCGACGCTACGTAGTCCGCTTGACACCCAACTGCATCAATCGGCCGCTCGCTCTCTCACACTTATCGTCATCGTCTCGCAGCGTGCAAGCCTACTGCCCATCTCACACACACTCGCAGCGCATTTTGTCGTTCCTTCACACTCTGTACGTCTGCATCACTTCAACACTTTCTTCTCATAGCGACATCATCGACGACGACGACACGGGCGAGAGCGGCGCGTCCGACGACGCGCGCATGATCTGCTGCAGCGCGTACACGACTTCGGCAGCCGTCGGACGCTGCGTCGGGTCGACATTTAGGCACGAGAGCGCGAGCTCGAGGATCAGCTTCGGACAGTCGTCCGTGAACTCGGGGATGAGCTCGCCGGTTGCGACCATGCGCAGGATCGACGTCTCCTCGTGCTTGCTCTGCGGCGGGTTCTTCGCGTTCCAGTACGGATAGTCGTCCGTGTCGATCTCCGAGAGCACGACGCCGAATGAAAAGATGTCGGCGCGCTCGTCGTAGTCCTTGCCGAGCAGCACCTCGGGTGCGATCCAGAAGCTCGTGCCAATGCCGGCTGTCATGTGCGTCTCTTCAAAGTGGCGCTCGCGCGAGACGCCAAAGTCGCTCAGCTTCGCGTCCATGTCGGCGTTCAGCAACACGTTCTTCGACTTGAGGTCGCGATGGATGAGCTTTGGGTTCAGCGAGTGCAAGTACGTCAGCGCTTCTGCAATGTGGAGTGCGAACCGCGTCTTGTGGTTCGCCCACGTGAGGCGACAGTTGCGCAGCTTGAAGCTGTGGAGCACTTCACGGAGGTCGCCGCGGTCCATGAACTCGGTCACGGCCGACAAGTTCCGGAGCGTGTCCCACGCGACACCGACAAACTCGACGATGCGCACGTGGTTGAGCGACGCCATGAGGCAGATCTCTTTCATGAACGACTCGACGTGCTTGATGTCGCCGCTCAGGTCCGGCCGAATGCGCTTGATCGCGACGCGCCGGCGGTTGTACACGCCGCTGTAGACGAGCCCAAAGCCGCCTTTGCTGATGCAGTTGGCGACTTTGATGTCTTTGAACGGGATGCGATACGCGACGATGACTGGGTCGTTGATCACGTCGACGTTGTTTGTAAAGTGCGTGTCGAACGACAGCGTGTGGCCACCGAGCGAGTCGCGGTCGTGCTTTGGACGGCGACGGCTGCGCGACCGGCGCTGCCGCACAGCGACAAACAGCAGCACCGCGATGAGGAAGCAGCCACCAATGACACTGTAGAGCAAGTACGAGTTGTTGCTCGACGACGACGGCGTCACGACAGCTGTCGAGACAAAGTTTGAGAACATGATAACGTCAGTATGAGGCGCATCCACGCAGTTTGACAATTGGACCGTCAGGTCATACACTACACTCCACACTCAGAGGGCGCTATGTACGCACCAGCACTCGTTGCGTTGCCGCCAACGACGCAAAATTTGGCGCCATGCGACGTCTCTTGCCACGTTCCGTTTGCAGCAGCGCAGTTGTACGGCTCGCCAACGATCGGGTCGACATCAAACACCGTGAGCTTCTTCATGCCGTCGAACGTCTTGGCGCTCACCGTGCGATTCGTCAAGCTGTTGCCTCTGAGGTACAGATACTGGAGATTCGGGAGGTAGAAGAGGTTTGGTGGAATCGTCACGAACGCGTTCGACGTCATGTTGCTAGTAAAGAACAGCAGTGAGTGTGAATGTGAGTGAGTGTGAATGTGAGTGAGTGTGAATGTGAGTGACCTCACAGACACGCAGCGCAGGTACTCACATGGACATGAGCGGACACGTCACGCCCGTGCAGATGCCTTCGCGAATGCGGTTGTATCCGCCCGTGAGCTTGTTCATCGACAGGTCGCTGCACGTCGAGCACCAAAGTCAACATCCACACACAGTGGTGTCAGCAGTTGCTGCTACATCGTGTAATCCGATGGTAGACGAAGTGAAAGCAGTCGATGCAGCACGTACAGCGTCTTGAGCTGCGCGACGCCCTTGAGAAACGTCTCCTTCATCGTCGACATGTTGCAGTTGCGGAACGAACTGTTCAAAGGCGGCGACAGCGTCTGTCAGTCACTTCCAAAGCTCATGTATACATACATAGAAAGAGACAGACGCACATCTTGGCGAGTGAGACTGGGATGTAGTCCTTGGTCGTGTCGAGTGCCGCGCTGACGTCAATGTTCTCGACCTCACTGCGTGTAGGTAGACAGATCAATAGAAATGAGAGAGCGTGAGCCGACAGTTCACACGCGCATTGACGAAGACGTCCGTGTCATGTCAGTGGCTTGTGTGTGCAGGACACACGGCAACGACATACACTGCTTTCAACGACGTCTGCGACGTTGTCGCGACGAGCTTTGCAGCCGACTGCGCGAGTCCGTCCCAGCCGGTTGACGCCGGCATGACGTCGAGTTTCATTGGCGTCGGGTCCTTGCTCGAGATGCGGCTACGATACCAAGGGCCATGAAGCGACAGAGCTGTGAGTCAGCAGGCGATGGATGTGTGTGCGTGTATGGCAATTGTATAGGTCCGCGAATGAGCGAGCGTGAGACGTACACACTCGTGACGTTGTCCGGTGCAATGATCGTCATGAGCGTCGTGATCTCAAAGACGTCGCCCGCGTGGAGCTCGAGCGGGAAGCTCGTGACGCCCTCGGGCCGCGTGCGCACGTTGAAGACCCACTCCGTGCTGTTGCGGTAGCCCTCGAGGCACGTGCACGAGACCTTGGCGTCCGTGTAGATCTGGGGGCATCCGCCATTCGGTGGGATCGTCTTCGACCGCGTCTGGATCGACGGCCGGCCGTCGCACACAGACGGCAGCGCTTTCCAGTTCCCCGTGAGTCCCGAGCCGATCGTGATGCCCCAAATGTACTTCACGTCGTTCGCAAACAGCCGCGTCTCGCCCTCGTTCAAGTAGTTGTTGAGCCACGACGTGACGCGCGAGTCAAAGTTTGGCGCGGGCGTCACGGCAGCGTCCTGCGCGAACGTGCTGGCCGTCGTTACGGCAAGCGCTACGAGCGCTGCCGCAGTCGCGCGCATGGGTGTGCTTGCTTGCTTGTTTGCCTTGGTGTTTGCTCCTCTTGCTTACTCACCTGGCCAGGCACGTGCGATGAGCGGCACTTGTTTCCTAGTCTGCGCTGTCCTGCTGGTCTGGTCGGCGCTGTCAGTCGTTGATCGGCGAGTCGGCCGTCGAGGAGACGACCTGCACTGCAGTGTCCTGCCTTGCGTTTGTGTTGTCTTGCTGCTGCTTTGCTTGGTTTTGCTTGCTGCTTGCTGTGCTGCGTTTTGCCGACCTTGTCGTCCAATCCCAACTGCATTTTGTCACTATCGCCAGTGCGGGTCGTTTTTCATTCGTGGAAGGAAATGGCGCGACACGTTATTGTCGAGCGTTTCTCCAACTGTCGAATGCAGCATACAATATGAGGTGTAAAAATCACACCTTCATGCTGCATCGCAAAAAAGGAGGCACACTCGCATGCGTGCACGAAAGAGACAAACGTCCAGAAAAGAGTCGGGAGCTGCTGCGACTGGACGCTTTCACGTCTATTTGTGTAAATTTGCACTTTGTTCACCAAAGCTGCACCACACGAAACACAGGCGTCAAGAGATGCCTTGATGCCAGCTGGCACAAACAGCTTGCCTCGCAAGCATGACATGTCTGGCATACAAACTTAGTCTTCGTGGTCGTCGACATCCATGTGTGGTGTGCAGGCAGAGCGAGCAGCACACCCAATTCTTTGTCATCGTGCCAGCGCGTTGTGTCCAGAGAGTCGCTCGTTTGCTCGCAGTGGCTTCGTTCGCATTGACACTTGCT
>JAADXO010000978.1:0-11098 GCA_023337825.1 Globisporangium apiculatum | reverse complement strand
CGCGCGCATACTGGAGACTGCTACTGCTGTTGTGGCTGCTGCTGCAGCTTCTCGGCTGCAACGTGATTGCAGGAATGTGCGCTTCCTTCGTCTCGGCAGAATACGCACGCACGCACGCACACACACGCTAGCTGGAGCTTGTTGTACACACTCGCAAGCACACACTCTGTTGCACCTTGCGCTTCAATGTGCAGGTGTGATCGTGTCTATGATCTGTATCTGCATCTGGTACCAAATGAATTAGTTATTCATGAAAGAATAATAAATTCCACTGAAATTTGTATACCAGTATACGACAGTATAATTGTATACAATAGCAAACACTTGATGAACAATATTTGGCATTTTTTGAAATTAAACATATAAGCATTTATGATGCAAGAGAAACAAAAGGAAAAACAAATAATTGCTATCCGTATTTTGTCGGCTCCAGATTGACATGCATCAATTCATATTATATATTTGAAGTAGAACATATATCAAGCACATTAACAAGAAATATATGGATAAAATAAATATTGACCAACAAAGAACTGAAATATACGCAGCACACAAAACTAAACCTGATGATGTTCAGACTGCAAGTTTGGCACTAAAAAGAGACTGGGAGAGCTAAAATGTCAGCGTTATTTTTATCATGATATCGTACAGACGAAGTTCAACCTTAAAACGATATACAGTTAAACGTCAACATCATAACGAAAATATCAATTACAATAATATGTCTTGCACTTTCTTCCTTTCGGTTGTCGCGCTCAAATACAGAAATCAAATTTGAGAATGTGTTGCGCACGTTGTTTAGTGTGAACAACCATTCGCTACTCACTATTTGACGTGGCTGTGTGTCATCTGCGGCTTCGCTTCCTCTGATACTTCACTGATGTTTTTGTTTCATGTATCTGACACTTGATGAATGTCTAATTTGTCTCAGTAACTTGGCTTTGTACTGCACAAATCCAACTGATAAATACTATACGATAATACCAACGAGTGAACATAAGACATACAGCATAATATAAGTAGCAAAGCGAAAAAATTACTCTTGTAGTCACTCTGTTGGTTTACAGTAATCAGCGCATGTTCTACTCATCACAACCTGTGAGCACTCTGCAGTGTTGGCAGTCCCGGCCAAGATTCACTGAGTTATCGAGTAAACGTTAAGAACTTTACGACAGACGGGAGGCTCGTGGCGCACCAATTTTGACTTTGGGTTCCTGGCGACCTCTGTGAGTGATGAAACGTCAGCAAATGCGAAAATTACTTACTGCCGCACTTGATAATGCCGCAACGAATGCAATAGTTTGACATGGTATCTAGCACCAAACATTAGAGCTCTTTCTGCTGCCACTGTATGCGACATGCCTGGACGATGACGACGATGGCAATGTTGTAGCTTCCGAGTGCGTCATTATTTACAGTTTGATGACTGCCTAAAATCCATCGATGAACTAGGCGATGAAGCTGGCTTGGATACTTAGCGAGCTAAAGTTGGACGATCACAGTCGATATCGACACCTGCTACGCGTCTCTAACTTGGTTTATGATGTATGCAGGGCTGCTGATAGCTGAATATATCTTGCCGAATCAAACACCAAACGGTCGATTTAAGTGGGTAAATGCTTATACGTCGCAAGAAGGCTTCATCTCTTGTTCCTGTGTACTTACATAACATTCTTCCGTGACTCACATTTTTGCTGAGTTGAAAGATCTCAAATATTTCGTTCCATGAATTCACAACATACAGTGGGTCGGTGCTTATCCGTCACAAGTAGTTTTCATCTTTAATTCCTGTGTTCTTACAACAACGTTATATCGTGACAAACATTTTTTGCAGAGTTGAAAGAAGCCTAACATTTCGTTCCATGAATTCACAACGTTCACGCGATACAGCTAGTGAGAATAACAGATAGACATTCGTCCCGCGTGCAGAACACATGCTTATATCTCACACAGCGGCGAAGCCAGCGCTAGACATTATATATGCTACTGCGAAGTACGCAAGTGATTCGCGTCGAGCTAATACATGCCATCGCTTTGGTGTTTCACGTCATTCAACTTTCGCCCCTACAGCTATCTGAGCGAGCAATGTAATGCTGGTTCATTTTGTACGTGACGGCAACTGCACATTGAAAATTTCTATGTACGTTATAGTATAGTCGACAGTATAACTTAGATAACGTCTCATCGAAAAATACACTTGCGCTGTGATCAAGCAGCATAACCGTTTTTCAAATCAATGTGTTTAGTTCCAATTAGGTATTACATTTGTCTTGTAATTTTGCGCCACCTATTTTATCGATTTTTTGTACTCTATGTATCAGATTCATCGCTGTACGTAATTGTATGTCATTTTTATAACCAGTCACCACACTACATCCCAGATTGTATGGTGTACTGAAAATGCCAGTCATGTTTGTAGGTATAGTTGTTCTGTAATGTTGCTACTTTGCTGAACTTTTCCTTCTCGTCATGCTACTACAATTTCCATGTCCTAAAATCTTAAACAAACAGTATCTGCATGTAGACAGTCCGCATACAAGTGTTCTCATTATTTCATTTGCTTTTGCGAGATGCTGCTGTTCCGTCTTCAAGCATTGTCTCAGCGCCGGACTTAACACAATACCGACATGGAACTCATTTTTCGTTACATTTGCTACCACTATATCTATATGCACTCAAGATGCCGTGACATTTGTTCGTGCGAGCTGCTGCGAGTCGATCTCCTAGTTGGCGCGACACAAACAGTATTATTTGTGGATTAATGCCTCATATGTGTCTCAGGACGGAAGGCACACACTCGAAACCAATCCAGAGCTTGTTAGCAGCTGCAAGTCGATCTCCTAGTATCAGACCTCGAATGTATGTACCTCACGCACATATGGGTCAATCACAGTAAGGTCTTTGTCAATCCAGACAACGGCGCGCACTCTCTGCGCATCCAGGGTGTTTGGAAGGTGCGTGTCAACCAGAGCCAATGCGCGGTATAGACAAGGCTAGCCTCTAAGCGTATATCGATGAGTTTAAGTGGCGCAAATGGTTCTTGCTCTAAATGTCGTACCACGTCACATGTTCTGTTGTATTGTGATTGGTATTTGTCGTGTTCTCCAACATTTTACAAAACGGACAATACAACTTTACAGCGATAATTTTTCAAGTAGCGACTCCTTGTTGTCATTAAAGCCTATTTCCGGCTTGATTCGCACGGGCTTATCAATAGGAGTGCCCAGCAAGCAACTGCAAACGCACAAGCGCATCATGGAGTGCAGTCGTTGAGGGATCAACTACTGCGTCGTCGGCCACATGGCACAGGCAACAACGGCCTCACACTAGCAATGCGTGCGCGTTTGCAGCTCGCAGCGCATTCCATTAAACAAAACGCATGACCCGCGACGAGGCGAAAGCGTCATATGCAACCTCTTGCGCATGCGCGATCGCAACATCTGTGCATCGTCGTCCACTACAAGACCCGGAACGACAGCCAACGCAGCCACCACGACCAACCACGTCTATGCCACTCGCAGAGCACACCGCCCGCTCTGGCATGCGTCAGTCGCCGTTGTGATGTGTTGCGCTGTCGTCGAAAAATGAGTGTAACCAAACGTGTCAAATAATCATAATATGTTATTTTGGCTGGTAAAATTCAAAAACGAGGAAACACGCGTATCCCTCAAACTCGATTTTGTCACTATTGTCACACAAACCGATCGTCGTAACACGAGCTTGAAGCGATAAAACGACTCGCGTCGCTCATCGCGCTCTCTCGCTTGCTATCGACGACCTCACTCGTGAACCGGTCGCGTTGGACGACGACACGGCACTGACAGCAACAACGACGACCTCGCAACATCTCGCTATTGTCACACGCGCGCTTGCGTTGATATCATCCGGTGCCGCTGCTGCTCGCAATCGACTCTGTCAAAGCGAACCACGTTTGTGCTGCTGCCATCGAGCGTGGCACAACACGTACGTGTGCGCATGTGTGCACGCACATGTAATGACGCTTTGTGCGCATGTATGCTTGCATATCGTCTATGCGAAACAAGAGTTGCTGACCTGCGTATCCACGCCACGCGCTTGACTGTTTGCAACGCGTGTTGCCATCGTGCGCTGCAGCGCGATCGCCTGCTGATTGATCCACGTGCTGTCTGCTCGAGGCGACTGCAGCAAGCATGAAGAAAGGGTACGTATCGCCGTCGGCAAAGGGCCGTCGGCACGTGCTGTCCGTGTCGCCACCAAAGGGCTCGCCCGTGCACGGCGAGGGCAAGATCTCGCTGCGCGTCGACCAGCCGGTCGAGGGCTGCCAAGTCATGACGCACGCGTTCTTTCGGTCAGTCGAGGGCGACATTGACGACAAGGACGTCGACCTCGAGTTCCACTGGTACCGCTCGTCTGTGCGGCGCGCATGTGCGAACCGCGAGTGTCCGCGCCACGGCGACGGTAACGTGCTGCTGCTCGTCGCGAAGCTCGAGTGCGTGCTGTGCTGCCGTGTCGGCATCCCGCGCGACCACTCGCGCTTCTGCAGCGCCGACTGCTTCCGCCTCGCGTGGCACTCGCACAAGCAGCTGCACGCAAACTTGCGCGCACTGCAGCAGTCGGCAAGCGACGACGCGCCGTGGAAGTCGCAGCTCTACCACCTCGAAGCGCTCTGTCCGCAGCCCGAGGAGCGTTGGATCGAGATCCACGAGCAAAAGTGCGTATGTGTGTGTGATGAGTGGTTTGTATGTGATAGTAAGTGAATGGCTCGCTGACCGCTGGTGATGGCTGCTGCTGCTGCTGCTGCTGCTGCTGCTCTGCTCTGTATGCAGTCGGTCGTACCGGCCGACACTCGACGACGTCGGCCACGTGATCCGCGTCGAGTGCAGAGCGACAAAGCGCGTTGGTGGCGCGGTGCTGACAAAGACGATGGACACGGGCATCGTGCTACCTTGTACGTCCGCAAGCGATCGCTACGAGTGCGCGAGTTCATGTATACACTTCCACTGACCTCCATCAATCCGTCGTGCTACTATACACTCGCCCATATTCTCTGCTGTAGTCCCGCCGATGCCGCCACGTCGGCAGATGCTCGCGAACGTGCACGACGAACGGTCGATGCCGCGGTTGCGCCAGATCGGCATGTTCCGCGTGCTCACGTACAACGTACTCGCCGAGATCTACGCGACGCGGCAGATGTACCCGTATTGCCCCGTGTGGGCACTGAGCTGGTCGTTCCGCCGCGAAGTGCTGCGACGCGAACTGCAGACGTACAACGCAGACATCATCTGCCTCCAGGTGCGTGCGATTGCAGCAGTATCGTCACTACCTGTGTGTGGGCGCTAGTAGTGGAGCTGGCACTGGCTAGCGACTGCTGTTGCTGTGTTTGACGTACTGGTCATCGTACGCACTCACCCACATATGTCCTTGCCACTCAGGAAGTGCAAGGGGATCACTACAAGACGTTCTTTGTGCCGATGATGAGCGACCTCGGCTACGAGAGCTGGTACCTCAAGAAGACGCGCGAGTCGATGGGTCTCGAAGGCAAAGTCGACGGCTGCGCGCTCTTCTACAAGCGCAACAGGTGCGTTTGTGTTGGGTGCGTGTGACTGCGTGAGTAGACTCACCCACTCACGCACTCACTTGGACGTCTCTAGATTCACCATGAAAGAGCAGCACCCGATCGAGTTCAACACGATGGTCAAGAACTTCCTAGATGGCGTGCTGAACGACTTTGACATGGCGTACCCGACAGCGCTTAGGTCGGACCGCGAGGTGCGACCACTGCTACTGCGTCAGTGCACAGACGCGAACTACGACTCTCTCGCCCATGCGTGTATGTGTGTATGATGGAGACGAGTGCGCTGCTCACATCGCTGCTCTTGGTCTATCGATCGATTGCTTTTACAGTCGTTCCAGATCATGGTCTCGAAGATGCGGCAGCGCCTGACGCGCGACAACGTTGCGCAGATCGCGATCCTAGAAGCCGTGCCAGCGAGCCACGAAGTTGGTACGTGCGTGCGCTGTCGTTCGCGATTGACTGACAAGTCGCGATGGTACTGCACTCGACAAGCGATCTCACCGACTCGTACGCTCGACAAACGTTTGTGTGCTATGTCACGACGCTATGTGATGATGACGATGCGTGACACAGCGCGCAAGACGCAGTCGGGACCGCTGCTCTGCGTCTCGAACGTCCACATCTTTTCGAACCCCAAGTTCCCCGATGTGAAGCTCTGGCAGACGCACGCGCTCGTCAAGCAGGTGCGACACGTATTTAGGTGACTGTCTATTGTGCGACAGTGTGAACTGAATCGCGAGCCACCTGTGGCAATCGCAGCTCGAGCGCATCGCGCTGTCGCGCAACTTGCCCGTGATCCTCTGCGGCGATTTCAACAGCGAGCCCGTGAGCGCCGTGTACGAGTTCATGACGCGCAACCACACGTCGCCAAACCACCCAGACCTGAGTGAACACGCGAGCATGTATGCGTCGATGGACCTCGAGCACAACGTGTCGTTCGCAAGCGCGTATGCCTCCGTGTTTGGGACCGAGCCAGAGTACACGAACTACACCGGTGCGTATGCGTATGCGTGTGGATGAGTGTGTGGATGTGGATATGCAGTGAATGGTCAGCATGCGCCATCGACTGACGTGAGCGATCACATGTACGTGTGTCTCTGCTATCGCAGGCCACTGGACCGGCGTGGCCGACTACGTCTGGTACTCACCCGAGCAGCTCACGGCGTTTGCAGGACTCAAGGTGCATCCGCCCGAGGTGCTCGAGGCGTACTCAAAGACGGCGCTGCCGAACTGCCAGTTCGTCTCGGACCACGTGCCGCTCTGTCTAGACTTCTGCTTCAAAGCCGGCATCGTGAACGGGCGATACTAATAGAGAAAGAGCGAGACGGAGCGAGTGCTTGCGCCTGCCGAATGCACGAACGCGCATGCGCCAGCAGGCGGCATGCTACTACGACTGCGACCCAGGCAGCTGCTGCTTCCACACACAACACATGCTTGCGCACTCACGTCCACTGCTACTACTCCTGATACTGCTGCGACCTTACGCATAGGCGTCTCCGTACGAGCATCCCACTCTCACTCTCGCTCGCATTGAATCGCCGCCGTCGCTCACGCAGTGGCATTGACTGCACTCGCAGTCGTCGCCGCCACTGTCGATCCGACGACAGCGCGTGGCACGGACACGCCCATGGAAAAGACCTTGAGCGCGACGTGCTGGAGCTCGGGCCAGAACGTGCCATCCGACTGCCAGTACTGCAGCGCGCTCTTGCGGCCTTTGCAGAGCATCTGGAACCGAAAACTCTTCTTGCTGCGCTCGGCGAGCGACGCGACACGGAACTCGGTGTACTGCGTGTAGATCGCCTCTTGGCGGCACGCACTGTCGACGTCGTTGGCAGCAGCGTCAACGTCGATGCGATCGCCAGCAGGGAAGCTGAAGAGCGCGTCCTCGACACGCTCCTGCACTTCGCGCGTCATGCCGTCGCCCAAGAACCGCGGGTCGAGCAGGTTCGCGAGGCCGTGCGCAGCGCCCGCCATGGCGTTGAAGCTCCGCTCGCACGCGTTCACGAGAGCGCTCGTCTCCTGTGGCGACGCACTCGCGAGTGCGCGGAACGCGTCGGGCAAAGCGACAACAAACGCCTGGTACACGTCCGAGACCATCACGCCTGGCGCATCGAGCCGGCTCGTGATCGCGCGGATCGGCTCGAGGATCGCAAGCGCCTTGTCGAGCGTCGCAACAAAGCTCGCCGACTCGACAACGGCGCAAAGCGACGCGACTTCGACGTTGTCGCGCGCAGCTGCGTCGCTCTCGGCGTCGAGCGCCTCACGCACAGCACTTGCGTGGGTGCGAAGCGACCGAAACATCGCGTCCAACGCACCACTACTACTGCTGTTATCGTTGTCAACGTCGTGGCCAATCGATAGCGCAGCCGCAAACGCGTCGCAGAGCGCCTCGCCACCGATCTCACACGCTGCGAGCAGCTGTGCCACGCGCTTGCAGTCAGCTGTGAACGTCGCGAGGAATGCGCTGAGCGACGGCGGTGCAGCGCTGCTGTCGTCGTCGCCAAAGACATTTGTTACGAGCGTTGCAAGCGCCTGATGCGCGCAGCCGTGGAAGAACCGAGACGGAAAGTGCTGGCCGCTCAGCAAAGCGCGCGCTTGCTGGTGCACGAGCGTGTTGCTGCTTGTCACAGCGCCGCATAGCGCGTCAACATTGCGCGCACACATGACGCGCGCGAGGTCGTTTGCGAGCGACGCGGCGTCCACAGCGTCGACCTCGGCGACTTCGACGAGCTGCAGAGCGCTGACTGCGCCGCGACCGGCTGTCAGCGTCGGCGCGCTCGACGCATAGTACTCGACGGCTCGACTCGCGGCATTGCTGATCGCAACGACGCACGTGTACGACGTCGGGGCTGCGGCCACTGCTGTTGCTGCTGGCCGCGTGTGGGCAGTGACTGGGTAGCTCGTACACGCCGGCGACACGAGCTGCTGCGACTGCGGCGACAGCGAGAACGTTGCAGTCGGTCGTAGTGGCGTACTCGCAACTGCAATCGTGCTGCTATTCGAGGTCTTGTTGCCACCACAGCTCTTGTGCACTGGCGTTGGAGCAACATTCGGGTTTGTCATTGCGGCCTTTGTCGCAACAGCAGTTGCAGCAGCAGCGCTTGCTGAGTTTGCAGAACTTGTTGTTGCAACGTTGTTTGCTGGGTTTGCAACTGCGTTCTCTTTGCGACTCGTGGACACGGCTTGGCGCTTGGCGCCTGCGCGACTGCTTTCGCGGTCGCCACTAGCGCTGCTGCCGCGCTTCGTGCCGGCGTGGAGCCACTCGGGCTGGTGCGCGTCGTCCATCCGCTTCAGCACGACATCGAACGGACGGCACTTGCGCAAGTGACGCACGACCGAGAGCACTTTGTTGTGGTGCCGCACGATCTGGTTGCAGTGCATGCACTCGGCCGTGTCGCCGTTCGAGTGCTTGTACGCTTGCGGCTTGAGCGTAAAGTAGCCCCAGACAGGGTGCGTCGGTTTGCCTACTCGAGGAGCAGACAACGACAGCGGCGGCGAGGCAACGGCGACATCTGCAGCTGCATCGGGCTGTCGTGCGGTTGCAGCGGTGTCTCCCGGAGCGAACGTCGAGTTGCGTGCATCCGACGAGGTTGAGGCGGCCACGATTGTGTCGCCACTGCCGCTGCGCTCGTCGGCGCCATCACTGATGGCGACGAAGGCAACTTGCTCGTTCTTGGACTTCATCGGCAATCAAACGTGAGAGACCAAACCAGTGGCTACAAAAGACTGAATTGTCAAACACAAAAGAACAACGTATGTAGAACAAAATGGATTATTTGTATTTTTATACCATTTTTGTCATATCTAATTATCACAACAACAAACCAAGAAAAGACGTACAATAGTTTCTTGCCAATTGCTCAATCGTTCAGCAGTTGTTGAGTAAATAGAATAGTTAAACATGGAATGAAAAACATTCTGTACGTTTTGTGAAACGTTTACCATTGCAAGTACGTTTGATCGTCTCATGCCGTTGCAAGCAACAAGCGCCTCACATGCACAACCTTGACGAGTAAGTTTGATCTCACTCCGATATACGCAAGAAGCGCTACATATACACGTTTTACAAGCTTGCTAACGCGTTCAAGATTGTCAGCAGGATGAAACGAGATACATGCTTTCATAGGGAGCATGCAAATGAATAATAATATCGAAGACGCCAAAATCCCACCCCATTCGACAACCAAACCGCTATGTGTATAAAAGAGGTGATGTGACGAGATTGATGCATGATTCTGCACTAATCCAACGATGTTAAGGATTAATCATATCTATGACGTTGTCTTGTTGGATGACCTAGATTGAAGTCGATCTCGAAATGTAACGAGCTGGGTCATTCAATCTTGTGTCAGTGAGGGAAACCCTTATACCATCGACCAACTTAATGGTAGAACTTTTACTACAGGTATTGAAAGTTCAACACACAACATTTATTCGTGCACAACATTACAGTCGCTGAGGATGTTGTGCTACTAGTTGTAATATCACCCATAATTATAGATCATTGCAGTTGTCGTCATCACGCTTGTTCATCTTCCATACAATCAATAATCGTGAGGCAATTTGGAATGTCGTACTCAGGCGCTGCAGATGTGTTGAAAGCACAGATGCCACGCATTATCAGCAGGTCGTTAAAGTACATTCAATATTAAAAATTCATATATTAAATAAATGAACAAAAAATATATATGGTCAAAGAGACTCGCTGATTTACAAATCTACTTTCATTTTAAGTGTTTGATATTTAGTTATTTTCATATTTTTAATCGGCAATGTCAATCAGGAGATGACTAGTCACCGCGGTAGCCAGAGGACCGTTTCCCACCAGAAAGTTGTTGATTGGAAAGAAATGTTTCGACAATACAGCATAAATGCGTATTTAGCCGACCGACTGACGACTTCGATGCATATGAGTTTGTTGTCAACTAGAAAAAACTCTTTGAGCACACGTTGAATCGTTTGTAAAATATGCGTACCGTTGAAAATTCTACATTTTATGAGTTAGCACGCAAGGTGTCAAGCAAGGTGTCATTCAAGACGAAGTGAAGAAAACGACTAACCACAGGAAAAAACATGCATATCTACACAGTATTGTATAATGTGAATTATAATAGCACGACATCTGCTCTGCAGCCTATTAGGTGCAATTCTGTTGTATATTCATGACCGGGTTGAGTGTGGCGGTATTGCGTTAGGTTTATCGATTTGAGAATGTAAATCCACTTGATATACTGTTTTGTGTATATACATGAACGAACTGTTAATGGGCGTAGTGTAGATCAGTATATATTTGTGCATTGATAATAGAACGGCAAAAACAGTGGGCTGCTGTCGTTGAATGCATAGTCGGGTTGAGTGTGACGAGTTACATTGCAGTAGTATTCGAATTGTAAATCCACAGATGTTACTCGATAGATAATCCATACTTGACTTGTTGTGGGACAACTATTCTAACTCAAACATTACTATCAATTCGATGCCACTGCAACGACACATCAGTGTCCTACACTGCAAAAAAGCTGATCATCATCTCTGTACATATTT
>JAADXO010000977.1:0-11108 GCA_023337825.1 Globisporangium apiculatum | reverse complement strand
TGGGCTTGGGTGGCGGCGGCGGCAGCGATGGCTTCGGTGGTCCACTTGCTGTTGCTGAGGCAGCTGGGTCGCCTTCAGCTACAAGCGCGTCGGGCGTGTCGAGCAGCTTCGCGTCGAGCCCTTCAGCTGCCATCTTGAGCTCGAGCTGCGGCCGCGGCATGCCCATCTTCATCAACTTGAAGAACTTGGCGTAGCTTGGGTGGTCACTTGCCTTGACCTTCGCTGCTACTGCTGCTGCAGTCTCGATCGGCTTGCCGTCCGTGTCGACGAGGGCGTCCGGCGTATCGAGTAGCGCCGCATCGAGACCTTCCGCCGATGCTTTCAATTTGATCTGCTCAACTGGCATCCCCATCTTCATGAGCTTAAAGAACTTGGCAAACTTGTCGTGGTCTTTCACAGCGACGCCCTTCACTGGCTCCTTCACTGCGTTGCCATCATCGTCGACGAGTGCGTCCGGCGTATCGAGTAGAGTCGCATCGAGGCCCTCGGCCGATGCTTTCAATTTGATCTGCTCGATCGGCATGCCCATCTTCATGAGTCGAAAGAACTTGGCATACTTTGCGTGGTCCTTCACAGGCGTGCCCTTTGGTCCGTCAGTACTCGCAGCGTCCTTGACTTCGTTCCCGTCTGCATCGAGCAGCGTGTCTGGCGTATCGAGCAGCGCAGCATTGAGCCCTTCCGCTGACGCTTTCAGCTTGATCTGTTCGAGCGGCATGCCCATCTTGAGCAGCTTGAAGAACTTGGCATACTTCGTATGATCTTTCACAGCGACGCCGGTCGGCACGGTTGCGCCGCCAGCTGTGAATGGCGTACCATCAGCGTTCAGCAGTGCGTCCGGCGTGTCGATCAGACTCGCATCGAGGCCCTCAGCGGACGCTTTCAACTTGATCTGCTCGGCTGGCATCCCCATCTTCATGAGCTTGAAGAACTTGGCAAACTTGTCGTGGTCCTTTACTGCGACGCCCTTTGGCCCAGCAGCGGCCGATGCGACAAACACGCTGCCGTCGTCGTTCAAAAGCGTCTCGGGCGCATCGAGCAGCGCTGCGTCAAGGCCTTCCGCACTCGCTTTGAGCTTCACGTGGTCGAGTGGCATGCCCATCTTGAGCAGCTTGAAGAACTTGGCAAACTTCGCATGGTCCTTTACAGCAACGCTTGTCACTGGCTCCTCCGCTGCAGCCACAGCAGTCTTGGCGGCGTTCCCATCAGCGTCGAGCAGCTTGTCAGGGGTGTCGAGCAGCGTCGCATCGAAGCCTTCAGCTGCCATCTTGAGCTTGATCTGTTCGGCTGGCATCCCCATCTTCATCAGTTTGAAGAACTTGATGTACTTGTCGTGGTCGCCAGCGCGCGTCCCCACGAGCTGTGGCACCTTACTGCTAGGCGCGTCACGTCCACTGCCACCAACGAGCTGCTCGGGCGTCGCGAGGATCGCAGTGTCAAAGTGCGTCGCGCCGTCGCGCTCCATCTTGAGCTGCACGTGGTCAAGCGGCATGCCCATGCGCAGCAGCTTAAAGTACTTGACGAGCTCCGGATGGTCCTGCGCACGGAGCTGCTGTGTTGGCATAACAATAGACATCGCATCGTCCTCATCGGTCTCGTCGCCGGTCGAGTCCGAGAGGTCGTCATTCGGGTCCCGGTTCTTGATCAAGAGGATCGGTCCCATGTCGAACGCGAGCGTCGGGTCGTCGTCCGCGCACTTGCGCAGGAAACTCGAGTACCGATCGCGCATGCGCAGCAGCGCTTTGCGGTCGTCGTAGCCGAGTTCAAAGCTCCGGACCTCTTCGACCGGCGCGAGCAGCCCGATTTGCTTCATCACGCGCTCGCAGAGCGCCCACATCTCTTTCCCAATCACGCGGTCAGCGGGGATGAACAGCAGCTGCTGGAGCACTGAGAGCAAACACGCGTGGAGCTCCGAGTCGTGCGCGACGTTGCGCACGAGCGTCTCAAACACGCTCGTGACGCTCGCGAGGTCCGTGCGTTCGTAGATCGTGTCTTTTCGGTCCTCCTCCATGAAGCGCTCAAACACGTCGATCTGCTTCTCAACGTTGTCGAGCTGGTTCCGGAGCTGCGTCACGGTGCTGCTGATGATCGTCCCGCCGCCGTACAGCATCGCTTTCATCTCGCCATTGTAGCCACTACCAGAACCACCGTCGCGGTCGAGCGGCAGTGACGTGCGCGTTGGGACGTACGTTGGCGACGCGGTCATCGAGTCCGAGCGATCGATCGGCGACGACGGCGCGCTCTTGCTCGTAACAAACGACCGCGCAAGTGGCCGCAGCACGGGACTCTTGCTCGCGCCGCCAACGCTGAGCTTGCGTTGCCGTGCTGCAGCAAACGCGTTGCTGATCGATTGGCCGGCGCTCGGACTTGGACTTGGACTACTCGCGTCTGCACGCAGCGTCACGACTGGTAGTGTGGCTGCTGCGGATGTCGCCGGTGTTGGCTCGGGCGACGCGTCGGTCGTGAGCGGGTACTTCTTGCGTTGGACCGCAAGCGACTTGGTCCGGATCTCTTCAAAGTACCCGGCCATGTCGAGCGCTAAAAAGTCCGAGCGGATCGCCAAGCGATCTTCCAACCGGATCGCTTTGTTCACAATGATGTTCACAAAGCTCAGGACGTCCTCTTTGAACACGAGCGAGTACCGCGCCGACTTGAGCGCGTCCCGCAGACAGCTAAAGCGCACGGCTTCGCCTTTTGTAACTTTGTAGTGATCAAACGCTTGGATGACCGCCTGATGGCCGGCTGCGCTGTTGTAACAGACGATCCCGAGCAGCTGGAGCGTGTACTTCTTCAGGTCGCCATTGTCGGTGTGGAAGCACAGCGCGACGCGCTTCACGAGCCCTGGGACGTTCGTGATCGCTTCGACGCCGGCTGTAAAGTGCGTGAGCGCGCGGAGGATGCGGAGGATCACCTCGCAGACGCGCGTCGCTTTCTCAAACTTGGCGTGCTCGATCGCAAACGGCGTCGGGTCCGGGAGCTTCATCGTGAGGTAGTCGAGCCCAAAGTTGGCCAAGAACGCTTCGAGCCACTCGGTCGACCCGACCGAGATCTTCGTCCGGAGCGCTTCGAGGTCTTTCAGGCCCTTGTTGTCCCACTTGAGCTCGACGAGGCTCTCGGCGCACTTTGCCGCGTCGGTGCTGCTCGACTGCGTGTGCTCCTCGTTCTCGTGCTGCTGCGCGTACCAGACGACGTGCCACTTGGTCTCGAGCGACTCGATGCGCACGAGTTCGTCCATGACGTCGTCCGGCACGCCGCGCTTGAGGAGCAAGTCGCGGTACATCTCGTTCACCGTGTCGCTCGATGGCATCGGCTGCGGCTTGTCCTTGGCCTTCGGCGCTGCGCCGCCAGTCGGCATGCGGTTCGCAAAGAAGCCGCGAAAGTACTGGAGCTTCTCGTTAAAGTTGCCGTCCTGTGCGGGATTGATGATCGACGACCGAAAGAAACTCGACCGGCGCGGTCGATTCCCACTTGTGGTAGTAGAACTGGTCGAACCGTGGGAATCGTGGTGCTGCTCGGTACTCAATGGGTCGCGCTTGAACTCGAGCCGCAATGGCCACGCACTCGGGTCCTTCTGGAGCTGGATCGCATGGTTCACGATCTGCTCAAACGGGAGCTCGTCGATCGCAGTCGTGTGGATCATCTGGAGGATGTCGCCGACTTTGACGCGCCCAGTCTCTTCGACAAACCCACGGCGACCGCCATCGAGCGGCCGAAAGCCTTTGACGATGCACCCGCGCTGCGGCTTGTCGCGCTCGATGTGCCGCGCGCGCAGGTCAAGACCGAGTGGACCCGGCGTCGGCACGTCGATCGTAAAGATGAGCGGCTTGTCGTAGTGTGTGTCCGGCGTTGCTGGGTGCCCTGTGAGCGAGTGCGAGTGCGAGTGCGACGTCGAGAGGTTGGGCGACTCGACGCTCTTCGTTGGTGTCGATGTTGCCGGTGCTGCTGCGGTCGTCGACGACGTGCTGCCGCCGCTGATCGAGCCGCGTCGCCGCCACATGCTGTGTCAATCGCTGCTGCTGCTGCTGTCGTCACGCAATTGTTGGTCGCACACACACAGACAGATGATACTCGTGATGTTGCTGTGCAAGTGGGTCTGCGTCCGTGCTGTTTGTTGCTCACGTGTACCTTTGGCTGCGTCGTCGAGGTTGGAGAGGATGACGGCGATGCGAGCAGCTGCTGAGCGAGGGAGGGGAGCGAACGAAGGGGGAGGATGCACGTGGGGGAGACGCGAACCGCGACGCTGACGTCGATGTCGGTGCTCGCTTTCGTTCTCGTTCTCGTTCTCGCGCACAGAGAGACACAAAACTGACTCGCCCGCGTGGCACTGGAGCAGCGCGATGCGATGACAGTAGCAAGCAATGAAATGGGAGACGACAGCGGCAGCGTTGCGCAGCCGTTCTTCGTGGCGTCTTCTCTTGCGCGCGCGCGTGTGCCTGGATGGGTTCTACCAGCTGCTGCTGCAGCATCGATCGAGAGGTCCGTCGCCGGATGGTACACTGTACCGCACGACCACACCAAAACAAGTGTGGCGCACACCACGATCCAACCACTTCAACAAATGCAAAATGCGGTACATTGTACCACTCACATTCATATCGACGAGACGTTGACGCCACGAATCCAAGGTCCGATCCGACCTAGTCGTACGATGAGAAGCTTCTTCGCATTCGCCTGACTCAATACGACCACGTCGAAAAGCTTCTTGTCGTGCGCATGCGAACGTTTGCTTCTTTCATCCTTCACGCATGGTGGACTGGGCAAGCACGCACGCACGCACGCACGTGCGAGACGAAGATGTCGTGCTGGGTGTCGGACTGCAGTTGTCGTTGATGCTGTTGATGTGGACTACTGAAGGAGCGATCGTATGTTGTCAATCATATACTCCAACATATACATAAGCCATCACGTCGTACATGCAACGCATTGGCAACACTGTGAGCGCACCAACCGACATTGTGAAACATGAGATGCCCATGCCACTCATGGGCTAGACAGTAGTCACATTTATGATAGACGCGTTTGTTGTGGATTGGTTCGACTGCGTTCTCGCTCACTCGCTGTGCGACTTCCAACTGCCGCATGTAGCATGTCGGCGTACTGTGAGTGCGTCAACAGCCTCTCTCGTACCTGCCAAACAGTCTCGAATCCCGACACTCGCGCGTTCACGAGTCGAGATGTGCTGCTGCTTCTTGTTCTCCGGTGACGCCGTCGAGGGCGACCCGCGCAAAGATGCCGACAACGCGTTCGCTGTGAGCATGATGGAGGCGTCGCGCGCGGATCCCTTGTGTGCGTCTCCTGACATCGCTCTCTCAGTGTATGCACGTCGTTGCTGCAGTATGCAGCAGGCACTACTAGCTCATACATCTACTCATTTGTGGTTGTTTATGTATGCGAATGCACGCCATGCGGCAGGCTGCGTGAGCTCGTGCCTGTGCCCGTGCTGCGCGCAGATTGCGATTCGCCGCAAGGCGCTCCGCTACGACATGCGCAGCTACACGTGCTGCCAGGGCTACATGGACGGCTTCGTGCCGTGTCTCTACGCTGGCCAGTGCGGCGAGCAGTCGTGCCCGAACCTGTGTCTCTGCGTCGAGGTGCGACGTTGCAGGCCTCGCGAAGCGCTATGACACATACACTACGCAGCATGGGCGGTGCACTAACATGGAGGACGACTGATACACATCGACACTGCGGTCTGCAGGCGTTTGCATGCAACGGCTGCGCAGTCTCGGCGACGCGCATGATGGTCATGGACCGCTACAGTCTGCGTCCCGACAAGTGGGACAGCCGCATGATCGTGCGTAGTCGTCGCGCTGTGTTGCTGCGTGCGTGCTCTCTATGTGCCGCTCTAGCAGCAGTACCAGTCTCGGTAACGAACGCGCATGTGACCACTGTGTGTGGTCGCTTGCTGGCTGCAGCGGATGAACAACTGCATCCAAGTCGCGAGTATCGTGTGCGACTGTCTCGCGATCTGCGTCCCGTCAGCGAGCGATCTCGCCGACACCGTGCGCTGCATTGCGCACTGCAGCTACGCGTCGACGCAGGGCTGCATGACGGTGCGTCACTGTCGGTCGCAGCTACATGTCCGCACGAGTCGAGAGTTGACGCACATGCGTATGTACACTGCGTGTGCTTGGCATACGCTTACGCAGGCGCAAGTGAACGTCGAGCTCAACAAGCGAGAGGACCTCAGCAGTGACCGAGGCATCGAGGACGAAGTGATGGAGCGCGTGTGAGTCGAGTGAGGCTTGAGGTCGTGTGAGTTGTGAGCGAGTGAGCAGCTACTGTCGCGTTGCAGCTATTTGCTATTTTGAATATTAGCAAGTTATTTGCAGTATATTGACAGCAAACACTGCTGTAATCGCATTTTATCGTATGTCAGCTGTGCACAGTAGCAATATTTGAGTGGTTTGCTGCGCCAATACAAAAAGCGCAGCGAGACACCTCAATCTGCTGACCATCGCCATCGTGCTGCGTGCGTGCTGCCCTTGACGTGTCTGCGAACGTATCTACGAGCATCGCGCGTGCATCTTTGTGTCTCTGTGTTAGTGTGACTGCACACACGCAGCGATCGAGCATGACAGACGACGACCACACGAGCGAAGGCGTGACGACGCAAGGCCGCGTCACGGGTCTGATCGTACCGCCACCCGACATCCGCGCAGTCGTCGACAAGACTGCGCAGTTCGTTGCGAAGAATGGCCGCAGCTTTGAGCGCAAGATCGCAGGCGAGACCGTCTCGGCCAAGTTCTCGTTCCTGCGCGCAGCCGATCCGTACCACGCGTACTATGAGTCCAAAGTGAGCGCGTTCACGGACGAGGCCGAGCGCGCGGCAGTAGCAGCAGCTGCACCTGCGCCAGCTACAGACGAGCAGGACAGCAGCGTTTCGACCACTAGTACAGCAGACGCTGCTACAAACGAGGCAGCTGCAGCCGAGGCAGCCGAAGCAGCCGCAAAGGCGTCCGAGGACGGCGGCGCCGTCGTGATCGAGAAGAAAGCCGTCGAGGCCGTGACCGCGTCGGTCGTGCGGAAGATCAAGGAGACGCCGGAGCTCGCGCCACCGCCCGCCGAGCAGTTCACGATCCACCACCCCGTGCTCTCCGCGCTCGACCAGGAGATCCTGTACCTCACAGCGCAGTACACGGCGCTCAGCGGCACGGCGTTCCTCGAAGGCCTCGCGACGCGCGAGCAGCGCAACCCGCAGTTCGCCTTCCTCAAGCCCACGCACGCGCACTTTGCGTACTTTACTGCGCTCGTTGAGAGCTACGCCAAGGTGCTCGCGCGCACAGACGAGCAGATGGCGAGGTATGTACTTGAATGGGCATGTATGGGGATGAATGCGGATTTATATGGATGTGCGGACTTACGTGAGAGTATCGGCATTGCGATATGCAGTCTCTATCGAGAGTTTATGAGATTAAAGAGTGCATGGACTGACACTGTGCGTACTTGTGCGGGTGATACAGAATAGAAGATGGTATCGACCGCATGAAAGTGCTCGATCGGTGCGTCCATCGCCTCGAGTTTGACCGCACCGAGCAGGAGCGCAAAGCGCTCGAGGCCGCTGCGAGCGACGCCGAGCGTCTCGCGCTCTCGCAGATCGACTGGCACGACTTTGTCGTCGTTGAGCGCATTGCACTTGACGACGCCGACGAAGAAGCCGCGGCTGTTGCGGCGGCTGCTGCTGCTGCGGACGCGGACGCGAAAGGCTCGGACGACGACATGGACATGGACGACGACGATTCAGATGTGGAAGGCGGCTCGAAGCCGGCGATTACAGTCGTCGAGGACTACGTGCCGCTTGCGACCGCACCGACTACTGCGCCAACCGCGCAGCTATTGACGGTCGACGGCAAGGCCGTAGCATCAGCGGATGCGAACGAGCACATGCGCATTTTGCTCATGAACCCCAAGTGGCGCGAAGAGACGCAGCGGCACCTCGAGAAGCAAAAGGAGAGCTCGTTTGCTGCTGGTACTGCGATCGCCGACTCGCTCCGGCGCTTTGCAACGAAACGCGCCGACATCTTTGCGTCGTCGGCCGATGAGGAAGCGCGACTTGAGCAGGCGACAGCAGCGCCAGTTCAGCAGCAAACGCAGCAGCAGCAAGTCCCAGTGCAGGACAGTGTCGATGTGGATATGATGGACGACGACGATGACGATGACGACGATGATGAGCGTCCAACGACTGCAGCGTCAGTGTCAGCAACACGGTCGGCAGCACCGACATCGGCGCCTGGTGCGCTTGGACAGGCACCGCTGCCGCCTCGGCCAGGCTTTGCGCCGTTTGGGTACCCGCCTGGTGTCGCGCCTGGGATGCTGCCGCCAGGTGTCGCGCCGGGTCCACCGGGCGTTGGATTTGCGCCTGGGATTGGCATGCGGCCACCGGGGATGATGGGTCCACCAGGTGTGCGGCCGCCCGGCAGTATGATGGGTCCACCAGGTGTGGTTGGTGGTCCACCTGGACTGACTGGACCACCAGGGGTGCCGGCAGGACCACCTGGCGTCCCACCGCCGAGCTTTGCTGTGCCAGGCGTCCCACCACCACTGCCTGCTGCTGGCGTCCCACCTACTGCTGCGGGTGTGAGTGCGAGCCAGCCAACTGAGGACACCGAGCCAGCAGCAAAGCGGCAGCGAACCGACACGGCGCTGCTGCCCGAGACCGAGTTTGCAGTGCTGCATCCAGTACGTCTCGTTTGTCTCAGCTGTCCGAGTATCTATGTATATGTGATGGGCAGACGCTCTAACATTGTGACCTCTCATGTGTCTCATTTGTGTATTTGTAACAGGGCAATGTGCGGCTCGTGATCGCAGTGCCAAACGAGCCCGAGCACGCGCAGTGGCAGCTCGTAGGCCAGACACTGAGCGTCGAAGTCGACATCCTGAGCTCGGTCCGCACTGTGAAAGAGAAGGTCATGGCTGCGCTCGCTGGTATGCCCGTGAACAAGCAGCAGCTCAAGAGCTCACTTGGGTTCCTCAAAGACACGCTCAGCTGTGCGCACTACAACTTTGTCGACGGCACGACGCTCGAGCTGAGCGTGCGCCAGCGCGGTGGTCGGCGCTAGTGCAACTGGTGGTGGGTGCAATGACCCGAACACACCAGGCAGGTCATCAGTTCGTGGCGGTCAGGTCAGCTTTTCTAGTGCCAAGTGCGTATGTGACGAATCGATCACACACAGACAGAAACAACTAAACACACATACACGCATACGCATGAACTCTTGGTCCATTCGTGCCTACCGAGCGACGCGTCATGGCGTACTTCGCAGCGCACCTCTTTCTGCGCGACGTCGCACTCGAGAGCCGCAGTGACGTCGTCGAGATCCGCTTGTGAGTCTTGAGTGTTTGATGGTCACATCATATTAGAAAGTCGGGTGTATGACAATAGAGAGTCGCGATATTGACATGACAGCTTGGCAATTGGCAGAGTCGCAATTTGGGCCGCTCAGACTCTCCAGCATTGCATAGTTTCTAAACAGGAGTATTTGTGAATGTGATGTTGACGTTGCATCACGTATACAGCTATTACACTTCGTAGTAATGTCTAGTCCTATCAAGGGTAATTCGTATTCGGAGACTGAGACGGCCAACACTCCGATTCGAAAGTAGCCATACCAGTCAGACACAAACTGATCTTCAAAAATGCAGCTGCAGCAAGCGAGATGCGATGTACAATGGATCGATAGCAACGCAACATGTGCGTGTCCGGCGTGAACCGCTCACGATGGTCTTACATTGCGAACGCGTCTGTTGACGAGCAAATGTGTCAGCAGCAGCAGCGCGCGAATCGTGTCAGACACGCACAAGGTGATCCATCGGCTCTTCCCACTGCAGATCTTCTTGTCGGTTCTTGGACATCAAAGTGACAAACTGCGAGTCTGTGCACTTGCGCAGCTGTCACGGCGCGTCGACAACAGTCGATGCCGCCGACGCATCAATCAAACTCGCGCGTTCCATGGCGATACATCTCATGTGCTGCCATCGCTGTCACCATCACCAGAGCCACAACCACTTCGACTGCTGCCACCTATGAAGCGCTTGCAGATGCCGCTCACTTCCCAATCCACCGGCGACGACTGACGGACTGCACGCACAAGGCTCGTCGCGACCGCTAGTTCAGCACCACGTCCAGTGCTGCTGCTGTGTCACGACCCACAGTCGCTGACCGCCACGCACAGGGAAGTCGCTCTCGGGATCTCGCTCGCTCGTTTGCTTGCGAAGTCTCGTGAGCGTGTGTGGCAATCGGCGGCTGCGTGACGCAGCAGCAACACTCACTGGCGGCAGTGACACCAGCAAGACCGAAACGAGTTTGAGTTCGAGCAGTCAACCAGTCCCACCGACCAAGCGAGCGACGCGGCACGATAGCGACCAAGCGCGTTTGTGCGCGAGTCTTTTGCCGCCATCGCACCGCTGAGCTCGCACGGACTCCATCTCCGCTGAGTCGTGCCGACCCGTGCGCTTGAGCGCCTACGTGTCTGTATGCACAGTCACACACACACACAGAGACGCACAGGCTTGCGCGACGCACGATCCGACCTCCAGCGCCACCCGAGAGCAGGGCGTGGCGCCTCGCTGCACGACTCAGTCGAACAAATCGATCAATTGAACGACTGAGCCGTGCAGCTCGCAGTCGAGGGGTTCACGCGGACGTTGCCCGCAGAGGAGACCGAGCACTGCTGCAGCGCTGCGCTACTGCTGTTAGTCTGACGCCGACAGCGCATTTGCTGTTGCTGCGACCTAATACAGAGCAGCACGCTGTTCGCCGTGCACCCTCCTCCATCCATTTGTTTGTCCAACTGCGTGTGTGTGTGGTCATACAAGGTGTGTTGACTCGCCATCTCTCACTTCTGTCTGTCTGTACTACGTACGACACGGAGCATGTCGAACAACAGTCGCGACGACCAAGTGTGAACACCAAGCCTTTCATTCACTCACACTTAGTCTATCCTACTATGTCGTGCTGCTACTACTGCTACTACTGCTACTGACTGCCACGACGTCACTGTGGCACGTCTGGCACTCGCGCTCCAGGAGCCAACTGATCGCTCTTGCGGCGCACGACGCGGAAGAGCCACACGCTTGCAGTGATCGCAGCGTGCGTCGCAACGCCTCCGTTG
>JAADXO010000976.1:0-11112 GCA_023337825.1 Globisporangium apiculatum | reverse complement strand
TCGCCGTGCAGCCAATGCACCACGTGCGTAAGATCATGGCCACCCATCGCGACCGCCAGATGAAGAGTTGGTACTATCAGATCAACTGGGAGCCGACATGGGAACCAAAAGCAAATGTCATGTCGGAGCTTTTATGGTTTGGATTAGGTTATGCGTGTCGAAACGACACATGGACTATACTCCATTCTTATTTATTTACCGATGTATGCGCAACAATTCTTTATACAGGGTGATGGTAGCATCGTATGTGTTGTTATCAGCTCCCACGCATTGGTACCATGTTTCGCCCTTCGTGAGCTTGCAGCCGACTACTTGATCGACGAGGTACATGGCGTCAAGAGTCGACATATTCACCGATATATGGTCAGAGTTCTCGCCACTTGTTTTAGCCAACCCGTCCGCTTCTTTGCTTTGATCTAGATGTTGTTTGAAGCATCGAGGAGACTAAAGCAATTGTGCAGTTTAATATTTTAGTCAGAGGAAGTGCGACTCTGTTTGCTTTTGTGTGCTCAAGATTGATTGTGTACGCTTGCAAGTGGTAGAGCAAATGAACATTTGTACATCAGTGGTTGTTTGTCATTTGTCGTATGTTTGGCTTTATGGAGTACAAATAAATCGACCAGCAAATATGTTTTCGTATAGTTCATCTGATGTGAATTTATCATAAGAAACGGATCAAGCAAATATTGTTATGTTCCTCACAATTTCGACAGAAAGGTAAGTGTCGAGCGATTAGCATTGTGTTTCCTGCAGTTTCTCTTTTGCCACAGTAAAAATACTCCTGTTTCTGCTTCATTATGATTTGTGAAAACGGATAGACTTCGGGATGGATATTGTTGGAGTGTCAAAATAGAACATGACATTCGGTACACTGTACCGCTGATAGTGATGGACAAAGCGTCGATTTGGCAGCTCGACGTTACGAAAATGGACCGCCGCTCATCGTGCCATCTGGTACTTGCCACGCTCCAGGCACCACCGCCGCCGTCTCTGTCTGCGTGCACAGCGCTGTCTGTGCTGCTGCTCGTGCATCCATTCTCGCCCACGCCGTCAGGACCTCACTCACGCATCCGCAATGGATGAGCTCTGGCGTTCCGAACCTGCTGCGGCGGCGTCGGCGCTTGACAAGCATCAGCAGTGCGAGAAGCACGCGATTGACTGTAACCTACCCACTGCAGCAAGCAGCCTGACAACCGTGGTGGCACTTGCAGCGAGTACAATCGCGTACGATGAAGTAGCTCTGCTCGAACAGCCTGCGGGCTTTCCTGTCGACAGCAGCACTGTCATCGCGGCCGGACTGCTTGCTTCGTCTGCAAACGAAGGGTCTGCAGTTGTGTCTGCGCAAGTAGCGAGTGACCTCGCTGTTGAGTCGGAGTGCGAGTCGGAGTGCGAGTCTGCAGCGTCAGGAGATGCGACGACGACACCAACATCGACGATGGCGTTGGTCAAGAAGAAGAAGAAGCGCCACTTTGACGAGACCGAGCCCGTCGTGTGGCACCTGAGCCACCGACCAGCGCACGACAAGCCGCGGCGTAAGCTCACGCAGCTCGACGACATTGCGCAGATCGGCTTTGGCGGCTGCGGCGGCATGTACAACTACTTCCTCGGCGTCGCGTCCGTGCTGCAGGAGGAGTACGACCTCTCGGACGTCATCTTCTCGGGCGTCTCGGCCGGCTGCTTCCCTGCGATGGTGCTCGCGCTCGGCATGGACGTGAAGGAGTTCTTCTTCAAAGAGAACCTTCCGCTCATCGAGCACGCCGCGACGTGCTCGTACGCTGGGCTCGGCAAGTGGATCCCGCTCGTGCGCGCCAACACGCTCAAGATGCTGCCGCCGAACGCGTACGCTCAGGTCGACAAGAAGCTCTACTTCTCGGTCACCGAAGTGCCAGCGCTGCGGAACCACGTGCTCACGACGTGGACGAGCAACGAAGACATGGTCGACGGCATGCTCTGCAGCGGCCACGTGCCGCTGTACACGGACTCGCTCGTGGCGAACTACCGCGGCAAGCGCTTCGTCGACGGCGGTCTGAGCAACAACCACCCGATCGTCCATCCCGACCGGCCGCACAAGATGCTGCAGATCTGGAAGTGGCGCTGGATCTCGCCGACGTGGGTGCTCGTGACCACGAGCGCAGACTGGGCGCTCGAGCTCTTCCGCATGGGCCGCGAAGACGCGCTCAAGCGACTGCCGGACGAGATCGACGCGGCGTTCTTCGCGGCGCCAGCACCTGCAGCTGCCAAGCGCTCGCGGGTTCTATAGAGTAGAAGGAGATAGAGCGTCACGTGGACGACGCTGTAGCACGGACAGCATGCATGTGCATATGTGCAAACAATCGCGTACGAGCGATTGCCACGTGTCCGATGTCATGCCATGCACCTATCGACGATGTCTGTGATGGCCGACAATGGGTGCTGCTGATATGCTGAGTTATTGCGACGCACTCAATTTCAACTCGTTTTGCTTTGTCCGCACTCGATATAAATACACACGCTGCTACTATATACGTATACTATAGTGAAACTCCTACTATTTGCATACGAAGTAGTGTGTCTATCGAGCTACTATCACGTTCGAGAGGGTTCTAGTTCTCGCAAGATATACAGCAAAATCCAAGATTCTGCTGCCAAGCAGTCGCACACTTGAGCAGCGCAACACAAGACGACACAAGCGACGCACAGCAGCAGTCTCGGGGACGAAGGCGCCTGCATTGAGACGATGAGCATGAAGATGCAGGACGAAGAGGACGCGCGGAGGTCGGACGTCGGCACTACGGCTGGTGGCGATGATGACAGCGCCGGCCTGCGCGCGTCGACCGAGTCCAAACGCGCAAACAACCAGACGCGGCTGCGCCAGCAGCGCAGCGGCAGCTCGAGCAGCTCGTCGGGGTCGCAGCGCAGGAAGTCGGGTAGCACGACAGCGCTGTCATCGGCCTATGCGACCGCTTCCGGTGAGCGAGCAGGCGGAGAAAGAGGTACGAGTCACTGGACACTTGCGTTGCGCTTGGATGCTGTAGATGGTGGCGACAGCAGCAGTAGCAATCATGCTGCACGCTTGGTGCGACCACTGCCACCGTCGTCACCACTGGGACTGGCACTCGTTAACTCTACGACGTCTCTTGTCGCACATTCTGTAGCGCTCGACGCAAGCGGCGATCCCGACGACTCGAGCGACGATCTTCACAGCAGCAGCGACGGCCTGCGCGACGACGTGCTGCGCGATCTCGCGCGCGTCAAGGACGCGACGCGGCGACGCAAGTCGCAGGACAAGCGCAGCGCAAAGCTCAGCGGCAAAGACAGTAGCGGGAAGCGCGCAGCAGCAGCAACCGACGCGCCAGCGCAGCGCGTCGTGCCAAAGGGCAAGTTCCGGTACCTCAAGCCCGAGGAGATCGAGCGCGGTCACCTCGAGTACGACTTTTGTCTGGTTGTGAACCGCAGTGTGAAGGCGCCGAGCCGCGTCGGGCAGTTGTTGGCGGCGTGTCTCTGCTGCTGCTGCCTGCCGCATGGCAGCGAGAGCAACAACAATGCACGTACCCCTGGCCGCAGCAGCTCGTTGCGTGACAGCAGCCACGAGCGTCTCGGCTTTCGACGTCTGTGCCTCGTGAACAGTCCACTGCTGCGCGAGAGCGAGGACGAGCACCGCCGCATTGTCGACAAGCTCTGCAGCGAAGGCTTGCAAGTCGACATCATTGACGGCGGCCACTCGCCCGGCGAGATGCACTCGGCGTACTTGATTTTGCTCGTGCGCGCGACCGACGTGCTCGTGCAGTCGTACCTCAAGCGGTTCCGCTACGATCTCTGGCTCGAGCACGGCGCGGTCGCCGACATGGCGCTCGACATTGTCGGCCGCTCAGCTGAGCCGACGCCAGCCGAGCGCGTGCAGATCGTCGACTACATCCTCGCGCAGCGCGCCGTCGTGTCGACGCGCGACCCGTGGATCCACGACCTGTTTCCAATGCATGACCGCGCATTGACCGACAAGCTCATGAGTTCGTGGGTCGCGTCGTGGCGCGTCACGTCACTTGCTGACGCCAAGGTCCTGAAGCAGCTGCGGTCGAACTTTGGCGAGAAGGTCGCGTACTACTTTGCGTTCTACGACTTTTACAACCGGTCGCTCCTGCCGCTCGCTGCGCTTGGTATACTGATGCAACTACTCCATGGCGTCGTGTCGACAACGACGTACATGCGCGTGCTGCCATTCTGGGGCGTCGGCGTGTGCGTCGTCTGGTCGTTTGCGTGTCTCAAGCGCTGGGCGCGCGCGAACGCGACGCTGCAGTTTGCGTGGAACCGCAAGCTCCACGTGAAGCAGATCGCGTACGCGAACAAGTTTTACTATGGCGAAGCGCGCGTGAACGCGCTCACGGGCGAGCGCGAAGTCGTGTACTCTGCGTGGCGCCGCGTGCCCAAGTTTGTGTGCGTCGGGCTGTTTCTGCTCGCGCAGATGGCGATCATGCTCGTGCTCGTCGCGATCTGGGTCACGATCTACGAGATGCTCAAAGCGACGTTCCCACCCGGCGGCCTCTTCTCGACGCAGGGCGGCCTCATTCTGCTCGAGGGCATTGTCTTTGGACTCTTTGTCGACGTCATTCAATGGAACATGGTCGTGACGAAGATGGGTGCGCTGTTCACGCACTGGGAGAACTACAAGACCGAGGAGCAGTACGAGCGCGCGCTCATCCGCAAGCTCTTCCTCCTCGACTTTCTCAACTACTACACGTGGTTCTTCTCGCTCGCGTTCATCTTTGCGATCCCGGGCGTCGGCGACTACGTCACGAACGCGCTGAATCGAGCGGTTGCCGGTGACGCGATGAACTGCTGCTTTGGGCCGTACGTTGATCCACACGGTGGGTGTCGTACGTGTCCGCTCGGCCCACCGGACGCTGCGTGCATTGTGTGTGTTGGGCCGTTCACGTTCGACCGGCACCACGTCGATCTGAGCGCGATGTTTGTCACGCCGATCGTCGTGACGCAGCTGCTCAACATTGCACTCGGCGTGCTCGCGCCGAAGCTCGTGCGCATGCGTCGCGAGCGCGCGCAGGCAGCTGCTGACGCTGATGCGCAGCGCCGCGTCATGGCTGCCGGGTCGATGAAGATCCTCGGCGCGCTCGACTACGACGACCCGCACGCGTCGCAGTTTGGGAACAAGGCGCACGCGCGGTACCTCGAGTACTCGGCGACCGAGATCGAAGTGCTCAATCGCCAGGCGCGCGCGCTGCTGTTTGACAGCGAGCAGGAGAGCTACGACCCGTACAACGACTTTCACGCGTTGACCGTTCAGTTTGGCTTCACGGTCATGTTCTCGATCCTCTGGCCGCTCATGCCAGCCGCGTGCTTTGCGATCAACGTGCTCAAGTGCCGCACGGACGGCTACCGGCTCTGCCGCACGCTCAAGCGGCCGATTCCGCGCCGCGCGAACGGCATTGGCGCTTGGAAGGGCGTGCTCACGGTCTACGCGTACATTGCGGTCGTCGTGAACGTGCTGCTCATCTGCGTCTCGACCGGCGCGCTCGAGTTCTTTGACGCTGCGTGCGTGCGCGACATTGCGGACCAGCTCGCACAGCAGAACAAGACGCTCGACGACTTTGTGCTCGGCCCGGACTTTGGCTGCATGCACGTGACGTACCGGCTGCTCGCGATCTTGCTGCTCGAGCACGCGCTCGTTGGCGCTGCGTACATTGTCATGACGCGCGTGCCAGGCGTGCCCAACTGGATCGATGTCGTCATGACGGCGCGCGAGAAGCAGTTCAAGGAGTTGTTGCGCGCAAGAGAGCACGAGCTGTTTGACAGTGATGTGCCGTCCAGTAGCAGTAGTACTAGCTATAGTGCAAGTGCGAGTGGACCGATGACTGGCAGTGCGAGACGCCGCGGTGCGACAAAGCCAGACGTCAACGATGACAACGAGCGTGAGTACGGCGTGCGGCTCGGGGACTCGCGCATCGACATTGCCGCGCTCACGGCTGCTGCGAGTGGCGCTGCTGGTGCTGGTGGTCGCTCGATTTCGATCGACTCGGTCACTCCCGGCGGCTCGGACCACGACGAGCTGAGCGACCTCGACGTGCCGAGCAGCGATGGATTCCGCGCCAAGGCGCGCGAGCAGCTCGCACGACAGTGGTCGGCCAGTTCGGACTAGTTGGTAGCGGTGGAGCTGCTGATGCTGCGATTGTTGTGGGTTGCAAAGTCGCACTAGCGAGCGAGTGCATGCATGGATGCGTGGTAATCGAGTGATTGATAAGACGCCGAGCAGCAACGACATGGTACACGACGGAGATGTACGAACGTCTGTCGCTTGCTTACCTGCCTTTTCGTCATTCGATCAGTCAGACATAACAAAATGCAAATGTTCATTGCAACGACACTACCTTGCCGCTTGCTGCATGCCAGGCTACTTCGAAGTGCCACCGGAGCGCATGAACTGCATCATGTCGACGCGCTTCGTCTTGGGTTTCTTAAGTGCGGGTGCCGACGCGCCCGACACGCTGTTTGCGAGAATCGACGAACTGCGACGCAGCAAACAACCGTTGCAGCACCAACGTCAGGCAAACACACCGACTCCGATGTACTCAGACGTACTCAGATACAGTTAGACTGACACGAACGTACATGATGCGCTGGCTGCGAGACGATCGCTTCCTATCGGCGTTCGCATCCACCAACAGCGTTGCAGCATCTACTGCTGCTGCTGTTGCTGGTTTGGCGGCTGCACGCGGCTTG
This sequence comes from Globisporangium apiculatum, assembly GCA_023337825.1. Taxonomy (NCBI): domain Eukaryota; phylum Oomycota; class Peronosporomycetes; order Pythiales; family Pythiaceae; genus Globisporangium; species Globisporangium apiculatum. The sequence goes on along the minus strand of JAADXO010000976.1, from coordinate 4,404 downwards.
CTCTGCGTAACAGCACCGGATGCAGCGAGTCGCATTGCACCGCCGCCATTGAACCCACCAGCGTCAGTGCGCTTGCGCTTGTGCGTTGCTGCTGCCCCAGGCGCGTGCCAGCCACTTGCCATAGTGGCAGATCTCATAGGCGCGGCCGACGTGTACACGCCAGCCGAGATGTTCTTCGGTTGACTGCCGCTTGCAAAGACATGTTTGCGAAAATTGCCCATGCTGTTGTTCAGCTGCTGCCGGCCTTTGCCAGCTTGGAGGAACCGCGCAGTAATATGGTGCAAACAGTACTGCGACTGTCGTGTGTGTGTGTATGAGTTTGAGTACGTGAGTAGGATGTCTAAAGTATCCGATATCAAATGAGACAGACAAACAGACCGACCTTGGCAGTGTTGACTGCGAGGCGACAGCGCGCGTCGCTCGCTGTGAGGCCTTTGCAGATGCCAAAGTCGACGGCCTGACCGAGCCGCACGACTTCGTTTGTCTGCGTGACTTTGAACGCAAAGCGGTTTTGGTCAGTTGCTGGGAGCAGCGCAGCGTTGAGGACTGCAACGATTGAGCCGTCGAGCTGCTTCCAGTGCGCGTCGTACGCGTCGCCAAAGAGAAAGACGCCGAGTTCGGTCGCGTTCAAATCCGAGAGCGACCAGACCATGAACGTTCCGCCATTTGCCGACGCTTTCGACAGCGTCTTGCGCGCGAGCACGCCGATCGTGACCCAGTCGAGCTGATAGCCATACAAAGTCCATACAAAAGACAATATCAGATAAACGGACATTCGAGACTGCGACAGTAGACAGCAGTGCGCAACACTACCGAATCGTTTGTGAATGTGTCGCGCGGCACAGCGTCGAGTGCGTGCAGCGGAATGAACTTGCGCTCACTCAGCTCAGCGTGCACGTCCTGTGCTGAGATCGCGCGGCGTGTGATGCGCAGACGCGAGAACTCTTCAATGTCGGCTGCTGACTGCTGTGATTTGCTGCTGCTGCTACTCGTTGGGTCTGCGCTAGTAGCAATAGTGGCCGTGGTGGTGCCATTGTTGTCGCTGCGCTGCAGTTGCTGCCTGTCATGCTGACTCGTGCTTGTGCGCGGCAGAGCTGGTGCTGGTGCTGACGTTCGCGGCTTGGCGCGTGGCGCTGCTGGTGGCCCTGTGCTGAGCCGCTGCGGTTGGAGCGGTGCTGCCTCGGTCGCTGCTGCTGCAGCGTTCTGCTGCACTGCCTGTTGGGAGAGCGCGTTCCAGTTCCACATCCCGAGCGTCTGCGTGCGTCGCAGTTGATGCGCTGCTCGTGTTGCTTTGAAGCGTCAGGCAATGTTTGTACTTGCAGACTCAGCATTTGGTAGCGATAAAACGAAGGTGGCACAAACTATTTTGCGAAAAACAATTGCAATAATGCGAGTAAACCTAGTAATATACAGTAGCATGCATGATGCTTTGCTAAAATGCGTATATAGACATACAGATCTGATTCATCACAGATATGACATCTATCAAAACTGCAATTCTGGCCTCGCACCACTTCTCACACACACCATTCACACACACAACAGAGCCAACAGAGCCAAGCACCGATCAACTCGACTCGACGCTGCTGCAACGACCTGTTGCGATCAGCGATCTGCACGTCGTCCACTCCTACCCCTGTTCGCACACACGCACACACATACATACACACATACACACATCGACTGCAATGACGCGCCACAGCAAGAACTCGACTGCGACGACGCATTTTACGTACCACGAGCGGAGCGCGGCAGGGCACGGCACACTCAAGCGGCGCTTTGGCAAAGACGCGCAGCTCCAGTTTGGCTACTGCTGCCTCTGCAACGCGTCGACGCACGACGGCAAGAGTCCGCTCGTGTCGCCCAGTGGCTTTGTGTACTGCAAAGAGTGCATCTACGCCAACTTGCTCGCGCAAAAGCGCACGATCCAGGAGAACGTTGCAACATACGAGCGCGCGGTCGACAAGCAGGCGCAAGCCGCGCAGGACAATGTCATTAATACTGAACGTAAGCAGCTGCAGACGTTTCTCGACGGCAGCGCGAGCGGCGCCCACGAAAGCGCGAGCGTCTTGCAGCGCGCGACCGACAAACAGACGCTCGCAGCTGCTGACGCGGCCGCGTACAAGCAGTCGCTGCTAACGAAAGTCGACCGCACGACCGACGCGGACAAGCGCGACGCGATGAAGCGCACGAGCTTTTGGATCCCCGACTGCACGCCGAGCGCCGACGTTGTGGTTACGAAGCCAGACACGAAGACGCGCGACCCCATGAGCCTCGACGAACTCAAGCTCAAGCACCTCATGCCAGTGAAGTTTGAATGGTCGACAGCGAACGCTTTGTCACAAACGACAAGTACGACCACTAGCAAAAACGACGCGGAACCGCATGTACTGTGTGTTGTAACAAAGAAAGCGATCACGCACCAGCAAGCTGTACTGCTGCGACCATCGGGCCTCGTGCTGCTCGCGAGCTGCGTGCCCGACATGGTATTGCCGACCATGACGTGTCCGGTCACGGGCCTCAAGCTCCGCAAGAAAGACATCGTGCAACTCCAGGCCGGCGGCACCGCGTATAGTGCGCACAGCGCAGTCGAAGCCAAGAAGTACCGGCCGTCAATGACTTAGGACTAGGACCTACGGCTTACTTACGAGATGACAGAGTGCGGCAGCTGCGAGTGCTGGTCGCTGCGGTGCTGCAGAGCGCGCTGCGGACCGAATGCTGCGAGAACCGAGTGCTGGACAGCTGCAGCAGATGCGCCTGTGCGGAGCTGCTCGCGCACGCGCTGGAGCAACGCGTCGCCCATGTCGGCAAGCGATAGGATGTGATGCAGTGACGATGGCGCGTCAGTCGGCTGTGGAAACAGTGACGGCAGGCGCACTGTAGTAGTGCTGCTAACACTCTCTTCGCAGACGATGACGACTGGGCTGTCGCTCGTGACAACACCTACCAATTGATTAACAAGTAACCAGATAAAGAGTGCATGTGTGAGACTATGAGTGATGGTCGTGTCATATTGCATTGGTTGGATTGCATACGCAGACGTACCAGCTGCAACGAGTGCGTCGGCAGCAGCTTGGGCGTCCGCTGCTCTAGTCGCCGCAACGATCACGACGTTGCGTGCAGCTTCGAGCTGCTTGTCTTGGTCAGATGATTGCGAGGCAGTGCTCAGTGCGTCGTGCAGTGTTGTCGACACAGCTTGGATGCCGTGCTGGTAGAGCAGACCGCGTGTCATACCAGCTGCAAACGGCAGTGCTGCGCCATCAGCTGCACTGTCGACCGTTACGAGCAACGGCTGCTGTGCGTCCTCGAGTGTGCAGATGCGTGCGATTGCAGTCAGCACGGCAGCGAGCGGACGCACGCAAATGTCGAACGCGTCGAGCGCATCAACCGGCAGTTGCGTCGGCGGCAGCACGGCGACAGTTACGATTGGCTCGGCTGGTAGGTCTGGTTACACGAGCGTGTGTGTCAGTGCGTCAGTATCTAAACTACTAACATGCGGACTGACTTTGACTAAGTACGCACCAACGACAGCTTGCTCGATGACGCGGCGTGCGGTCTGCAGCGATGTGTCATCGCACAGCTCGAGCTCGACGAGCTGCACTCGCGTGTCGATAGAGTCGCTGCTGTTGCTGGTCATAGACGGCGCTTGTGGCTGCGTGCAAATGAGACCGTGGCGCGACCAGGCGATTGCGAGTGGGTTGGTTGATGTATGCGCACTTAGTGGCAATGTCGTAATGTGCTCGCCGTGTCGATGCCGCGACGCGCACGAGAGCATCGAGTCTTTAGGCGCGAGCCGCACGACCTTGTCGACGTACACTGGTGCTGCTGCGCTGGTTGCGTCGGCGGTACTTGCTGGCGACGACCCGTCAGTGTATGCAAGCCAGAGACTCCATGCGAGTGCGTAGCTGCCGACAATTTGGCGCAGTGACCGCACAGATTTGAGCCGCACGAGCTGCTTGGCACGCGTAGCCGATGGCGGTGCTGCTGGCGACGTGATCAGCGCCGAGGTCGCGACGCCGCTCGCTGCTGCAACGAGCTCGGCCGACGCGCTCTTCCATACGACGCTTGGCAACACGTTTGCGAATGCGTATCGTACAGCAAAGCGCAGTGGGATCGGGCGGCGATCAAAGTGCAGACACGCCTCGAGGAACCCAAGACCAGTCGTGGCACCGACAGCGCCGCCGACGACGAGCACCGCGGGCGCTGCAGTCGATCCTGGTGCGTGCGACGACGGAGTCGATGCACGTGCAAAGTCGCTCTCGGCTGGATGCAGGTCGCGGAGCAACAGTAGCGAGGATGGTTGCGATGCTACTTGCGGGAGTGGTGGAGTCGACATCGTGCTTCTAGTGCTGATGGAGTGATGTATTTTTGTCGGATTGACAAACAACCTAATATGATATGTAT
>JAADXO010000975.1:0-11119 GCA_023337825.1 Globisporangium apiculatum | reverse complement strand
GGAGTAGAGTGACTGTTCCGCACGCTTGGTATGCGATTCTAATGTACAGTGCGTGAGTGTGTATGTTGTGATATTATGCGGTCTGAGCGTTGATCTGTGCAGTTTATGGTTGTGCGCGAATATACACATCAGTGCGTTTTGTGAAAAATCAATAAGCATGATGATTGAACGGGTTACCATATCCGGGAAACACAATATACCGACTCGAGTAAACACAGACCAACCATCTCGTTTTCTACAAGAAAACAATCAGCACTGCTGAAGTATGGCCTGCAATTATGTGATGTCACAAAAGACACTCCTGATACATCTTACGATGAACGATTCAATTAGGAAGCAGACACAGAATAACATCGTCGAGATGAAGCTCCACAAACACACCCAGTCATGAAACGCTCGATGACACCGCCAATGGATTGTCGGTAGTAGCAGCATGTACAGCGCTTATGTGTTTCGTATACATCGCTGTACAACGCTCACCATGTTATCGGTCAAATTTGTCGCTGCTTGCTGTAGAGCTGCTAATCATTTGTAGCATTGCGGGGTATGTCGCCAGAGACAAATGTCACAACCAACGACCTACAGTATTTATTTAAATATTATAACATAGATCAGTACTGCACAATTTCAACGCAACATCATAAAGTCCCAACCCAAACCTCCACATTTTGAACCAATAAAACTAAAATCCTTTCGTTTTAACAACTAGTATGTTGTTTATTACCATTTTCGTTGAGGTATGTCATACTTGCACAAACGAGTACTTTCATATTGACAGCAGTAAGTGGTGTATTTTCTACAACACTGACGTTTTTCATGGAGAGTATAAAGTTCCTAAGTTGTCGTATTAGTAAATATATATTACAGTACCTTAATTAGATTGAAACGTTTGTGAATCCGCCAAAATACGATATTTACACATTTTGAGCGAGGCCACAACCAACAACCAAGCAGCATTGTCATAGGCTTGTGAAAAAGTACTAAATTGGCATTGATTCTACGTGAACGTGCATGTTGTGCTGGTGTTACTGATATATTTCGAGCGAGATCTTGACAATTGCGACTGCATTCTAGCGACACGCATTTCGATCTTTGTCCTACGCGTCTCTCTCATAGTCTTCTTTCGTTGCTATCCAATACATCTGGTTGGTTGGTTAGTATATAAATCTGGTTGATTGGTTGGTGTCGCCATCGCAGTCACGACCAATGAGATCTGGACGACGGCGACTGCATGCTGCACAAGTGGCTCTTGGTCTTACTTTTCGCTGTACTTGCTCGTCTCTCACTGCTTGATCTGCTTGCTCACAAATGCGCGCGTTTCGGTGTTTTATCTGTTGACTGCAGTGTGATCAATTAGACCTCGCTGTCGCATTAACTTCGAACTTTACGACGTGTGGAATAGAGGCGTGGCCTACACAGACAGTGAACACCATTGCACGTAGCTCACCAGGTCGAGTTAGTCACATGTCTCGCGCTGCACCCATGCTGACGTTGCATACGCTGATTTGCACAATACAACAAATTCGTTGACTTCCATAATCAGAAGTGTAAAATAAACCACAAAAAACATGATCAGACACGTCCAAATCGCACATTCGGTCACTTGCAAGGCTATACAGTGCGCAGTATGATGATTTATTGTGCGTCGCGCGTGTGTGCGCACATGAGTTTTGGATTGTTTAAATAGCAACAGTAAAATATAGTACACGTTGTCATACGCACAGTCGAATGACTTTCGGGGCTATAAATAGCTCAATTTGACACGTACGTGGTTGATCCTAGCTCGATGCCGCACTGTTGCTGATTCTGGTCTAGTATCGCGTGGTTGCGTAGACAACAGCGGCTATCGAATGCCATATTGGTCCGGCGTGTACTGCACGACATTTGGTCGCCCAAAGCACTCACGCACCGACAACCAATACTACACAAACCAGCATATAGCCATCCAGTTAGTACATAAGTGTGTTAAATAGTATCACACTGACCTCGTAACGAGAATTGCGTGCAAGTGAGTGCGCACATTATGCATACGCTTTTAATGGGCTGTGTTAAATAGTGGTAGTAGATGCACGCTGGAATACCAAGTGAACGAAAGTACGCAAACATAATAAAACACATGCTATACATATTTGCCCACAGCTTTCAGCCACGCTTAATGCGAGCAAGAGAATCGCTGGACATGATCCGTGCTCAAATCTGCGTCGTCTATCTTCGCCATTTTTAAGGATCATTCGGGACTGCTGGTGGCCATAAACGTGCATGTATTTAAACATCTAACCAGTCCTCGCAGTTCCATCAGTTGTTAATCTGCTAATCGTAGCTTTTTATCTCATTTCAGCACCATCAAGTGTGCTACTCACATTTCTGCATCCTTTTGATCCGTAAACTAAACACTTGCACCCGATTCAAGTTGTGCCATGCCAAGCCATTTTTGCACCCGTCGCAGACAGAGATACTCAGGGTCGTCTATATTGATGACGCTAACCGCTAACCGCGCGACTGCGTCGCTCTCATTAACGTTCTAGAGCCATAATCGGAACTTAAGACGACGCTTCACCTGATTCCAACAATAAATGAACGAGTTCCACGACCATGCAAAGCGACAGTGTCGACGTTATCGTCACGTTTCCCGTTTTTAAACGAAATACACTCGCATGATGTCGTCGGCATCAGCCTGTACAGCGCCACTCGTGTCGTACGTGGTCCACGGAGTCTGAACCTCGTCCATCCCAAATCCAGCGCCACTGCGAACTGCATCGTCGTCGCTCCAAATTCCGACGCGGTTGTCGATCTCGTGCTCGCAGTCGTTGTCGGCATTGTTGTCCACGACCGACGCCTGCGTGTCAGCTGTTGATTGGTTGGCGAGACAGTGTCGCAGCACCGTCTCTCAGCCAACCAGAGGTCAGCAATTGTATTGAGCTTCCGTACAAGGCGATCATATTAGCCGAGTTATTTATTCACCTTTGCCGAGTTTAATTTATTCACCTTTACATGCTTCCTTAATTGTGGAAGCAAGTAACGGCCAACGTGACTCGTTTCACATATGTTATGATCGAAAATGTTATAATTCAAACGTTCCAAGTGATATAACCTACACGTGCCGAAACTGTAAACTATGCTGGTAAATACAGTTGCACATGTAAAGAGCGGCATTACGAAGGAGAGCCTACACCTCCCAGCAGTGGAGGCTTGACACAATGGTCGTTGACTAATTGTCCTTCGACTTGATATTGTGGGTGTTCGTTAATTAGATCAACGCTAAAGTTCGGCGGTGCGGAGATGGTGGAATGTTGTATAAAAAGCCAAATATCACATTTAAACTCGCCCATCGTGACCGCTCGGTGGCGAGCGATATCGAGGTTTTTGTGCATGACGTCAGCGTTTAACGATACATCACTCTCGCATGCGTCAAAAATTCGTGGAGGAGGCTACGAAGGTGGCAGGAGACCCAGCGCAACCACATGAACAGCGGAGGATGAACGGGATGCGACACAAAAATCGGCGGTGGGCGATGTCGAGACGGGTCGCGGGGTGAAAAGCGACGTTGAAGGAGGGGAAGACGTCGGCGTTTGACGAGGAACAGAGATACCATCGTGACAGAGAGCAGTATAACTAACAACACGATGATGCGTATTGTGCACCACGCCAGGAGAGTACTGTTCTATTCGTTCAAATTCTGTATTGTTAATACGATTTGAAATGAAAATGATATATATTGTATTTTGCAAGCTGAAAATTTGTTGCTTTCTGTCTATAATACAGCAAAATAATACATGTCATAAAATGGCAGCTCACATTTGAAGCGCACCATTTGCTGCTTTTTGATAAGTGAACTGAATACATGCACCTTGATTCGAGTTGTGTCTTGTGAATCCACACACACACTCCATCGAGCAGCGTCCACGCCAAACGCTCCAAAACGATGCAGCGCAGCGGCGTACGCGTAGCGCTCTTGCTGCTGCTTGCGCTTGTGCTGTGCTGCAGTACACCCGCGCAGGCCACACCACAGGCGGACGTGAAGCTCGTCTCGGCGTGCGCCGCAAACCTGTCGGACCCACAGGCGCCAGTGCTTGCGCCACTGCGCAAGACGTTCGGTGCAGATGCAGTTGACGCCGCTCGGATGTTCCTTGGCGACACGCCAGTCGGGCAGTTGCTGCTCTCGTCAGATGCTAGCTCGTGCCTCGCAAACCTGGACGGCGAGAAGGTGAGTGACGCACTCACAGCGGCGCTCGCGACGCCCAAGTGCGCGGCGCTGCGTTCGGTCGCAGCGCTGCCATTCGTGCGCGACCTCGTGGGCAACATGACCGCCAAGACCGAGCTCGTGGGCTTTACGAAGCTGCTGCGCAACGTCTCGAGCGACGAGTTCGAGACCTTCTGCGGCCTGTACGTCGAGCAGGTCGTGCCGTGTCTCGCGTCCGAGCTGCTGCCAGCGATCGCGACGATCCGCGCCAAGTTTGCAAGTGGCTGCTGCGACGCGTGGGCGACGTCGTCGGTGCGTGACTTTAGCTACGCGGTCTCGGACCTGCTCGTCAAGGTCGCGCAGGTGTTTGGCAACGTCGCATGCGCGCGCCAGACGCCGTCGTTCGTTGGGAGCGGCTCGCAGACGTGCGCGTTTGCGTTCGCACAGAGCGCGTTCGGCGCGAACGACTCGGCGACACTCGGCGTCGACCTCATCGCGAACCTCCAGGTGCCAACGAACCAGATGTGTCTGCGCGCCGAGGGCCAGGCGTACACGGACGCGAACGGTGCCAAGGTCGCGGCGCTCGATTTGGCGCAACAACGCACGCCGAGCGGCTGTGTGCTCGCGCTCGACCGCGCTGCGAGCTGGGTCGCAGCGCTGCCGCTCGCACAGCGTGCAAACGCGCTGCTCGACCTCCCGACGCTCTTCTCTGCGACCAAGTGCGTCCAAGGCAGCGAGTTCTTCCCCGTCGTGCGCGCATTCTTCCCTGCTGCTGTCACGGAGGTCGTGGGTGCGTACTTTAGCAAAGCGTGCGTGCACTTCCCGATCAAGTACGCAGACGCATGTACGTTCACGCGCAGTGTGCTGCTCGTGGACTGGGCGTCCGAGCCCGCAAAGGTCAAGGCGTCGGATCTCGGCGGCAGCGCGACGACCGCAACGAACCCGACGAGCAACATCACGTCGTTCCAGACCAAAGCGCCAGTCGACGCGTCGTCGAGTGCGTTGCCGCTGCGCAGTGGGACGCAACTCGGTGCGACGCTATTTGCTCTGGCTGTAACAGCAGCAGCGCTTGCTGCGTGGACATGAGACAGCGCGTCCTAGCTGTGAGTCGTGTCGCGTGACGACACACTTGCAGTAGCTCACTCGGTCGAAGCGTAGCGACTGCTAAACGTCCATGTATGAACCAGTTTTGAACCTACGCACAGTATAATTGCTGTGTCTATTTGGCAAACTCTGAAGTTCGCACTCGCAGCATGCGGTCCATCCATCAGCCAGTCTCTCGTGGTGGGATGCGAGTTCGCTTGCTTCGTCTGTTGCAATCGATAGATGCGTGTCTTGATGCGAGTGAGCGCTGTCTGCCTCGTTCAGATGCTACTGAGAGACGCAACGTATGTGAGCGCAGTTCACATCCTTCGCCAGCGCAGTTTACCATCAACAGTCAGCCCTTTGTTCGCTCATGCAGGCTTCGGTTCAGCTCACGAACCAATGCGTGCGCATGACGACGATCGACACTTGCACAGAACGACGCCATGTTGGCAGCACTGGCAAACTCACATGCACCGTTAGCCGAGTCAAATGCGAGCGAGTGCATCCATAATCGCGCTGTCGTTTTTTGTCGTTTGTTTCTGAGAGTGCAAAATCCAGAGCTGCGACACGTGCATGTTGAAGTACCGCGCATACATACAGCTATCGACTGTTGACGCGGAATTGGGCCATCCATCCTCTCAAAGCGCATGATGCCGCTCCATAGGCTCGACAGCAGATCGCACGCTTGCACCTCAAAGCCAGTTTGGTTGCTTCTGCGCGCATCATCGGCTGTGCAACTCGAGGCGCGTCAACGTGTGTGTGCAAGTGCCCGCTCGACATACATCATCGCGAGACTAGCGAGCGCGACGACAAGACGCGGCAACAGGTGCGTCTCGCGCGCTTCTCTCGTATATGTGTGCATGTGCTGGCTGCTCACATGCATCGGCTCGCCTGCGACTACGACAGTGAACAGCGACAGCCACACAGTTGCCGCACTGCTGCTGCTTGTCATTCCTTCCCCACTCTCTCGTCTTGTGCGCAACGACGGACGCGAAGAAGCGTGTGCAACAGCAACGGCCGAGGCGCCAAGAGTCGCCTCCCCATACATCACACACACACATCCACACGCACGGCCTGTAGTAGTCGCCGTATAATTAGCGCCGCCTCATGCACGACGGCAGCTCGACGCCTGGCGCCGGCGGCGGGTACCACCACTTGCAGACGTCGCGTGCACAGCCCGAGAGCAACACACTCGGACCGGCAGTCGCGTCCGCAAACACAAAGCGCGAGATGAAACACGCAACGAGCAATGGCAACAACAACAACGGTAGCAATGGCGCGATCCCGCTCACCGCGACTGCACCCGTGACAGGCGGCAGCAGCGTCGATGGCAACGATACGAATACACCAGCTGACTACCGCGTCGTGCCGCTGCCGCAGCGCATTGCGAGTCAACCAGCGGATGACACTGAGCCGTTCTGCACAAACGTCGTGATCACGTCCAAGTACACAGCGTGGAACTTTGTGCCGCTCTTCCTCGTCGAGTCGTTCCGGAAGCTCGCAAACGCGTACTTTCTCCTCGTCTCCGTGCTTCAGATGGTCCCAAACATTACGAACACGGGCGGCCTGCCGTCGAACCTCCCAGTGCTCCTGTTCATCCTCGCAGTCGACGGTGTGCTCGCGATCATCGAAGACCGACGGCGCCACCGCGCGGACAACGACGCGAACTCGGCGCAGTGCCACGTCGTGACCGCGAGCTACACGGGTACGAGCACGAACGTCCAGCCGACGTCGGACCCGGACGTCGCGGTGCTCCAGTGGGCCGACCTCACGGTCGGCACGATCGTGAAGCTTCGGAACCGCGAGACCGCGCCGGCCGACTTGCTCATCCTCGCAGTCGACGAAGTGGACGCGAGCGACCCGAACGGCATCTGCTACGTCGAGACCAAGTCGCTCGACGGCGAGACGAACCTGAAGCTCCGGCAGGCGTGCGACAACACGCTGCACGCACAATCGGCTGCGCAGGTGCTCGCGCTCGCGGGCTTTGTGCGGTGCGAGAACCCAAACAAAGTCATTGGCCGGTTCGACGGCACGCTCACGCTCAGTGCGCAGAGCGCGCGCGCACCCAAGCACCCGCACACGCTGCCGCACTCAATGTCATCGACAGCAGTGTCGGCAGCGAGCGGCTTTGGCGACGCGTCGACTGTCCAGATGGCCGTGTCGATCAAGAACGTATTGCTGCGCGGCTGTCAGCTCCGGAACACGGACTGGATCTACGGCCTCGTGCTCAACACCGGGCCGGACACGAAGATCATGCAGAGCTCGGTCGCGGCACGGCCCAAGTGGAGCTCGATCAACGAGACGGTCAACAAGATGATCATCTGGCTCTTTTGCTTCCTCTGCGCGCTCTGCGCAGCAGCCGCGACGGCGCACGTCGTCTGGATGACGGCGAACGAGGCCGACACGCAGTACCTCGGCGCGAACCGGAGCCCGGCGACGCAGTGGTTCATCTCGTTTGGCTCGTACTTTTTGCTCATGTACCAGATGATCCCGGTGTCGCTCTACGTCACGATCTCGATGGTCATGTTCATCCAAGCGATCTTCATGACGTGGGACATTGACATGTACTACAGCGACCTCGACGTGCGCATGATCGTGCGCTCGATGGGGCTCAACGAAGAGCTCGGGCAGATCTCGTACGTCTTTAGCGACAAGACCGGCACGCTCACGTGCAACGTCATGGAGTTCCGCAAGTGCAGCATCAACGGCGTCGCGTACGGCACGGGCACGACCGAGATCGGCCGCGCAGCGCTGCGGCGCAAAGGCGTCGCCGTCCCCGACGAGCCGTCGCCGAGCGCAAACGCCGAGGGCGCCAGCGCAAAAGTGCCGTACGTGAACTTTGACGACGCGCGGCTCTTCAAGGCGCTCGAGCGCAGCGACGCGCCGAGTGCCGAGTCCGACTTCTTTCTGCACCTGAGTCTGTGCCAGACCGTGATCCCAGAAGCCGTCGAGGGCAGCTCGGAAGTGCGGTTCTCGGCGTCGTCGCCGGACGAGCAGGCGCTTGTGTCGGGCGCCAAGTTCTTTGGCTTTAGCTTCGAGTCGCGCGGCCTCGGCCTCGCACGCATCCGCGTCTACAACAAAGCGCACATGCACAACAAGAGCGCAGCATCGGAGCTCCAGGAGTTCAAGATCCTCGACGTGCTCGAGTTCACGAGCGAGCGCAAGCGCATGTCGGTCGTCGCGCAGTACCCCGACGGCTCGTACTGGGTGCTCACGAAGGGTGCGGACAACATGATCTACCCGCTGCTGTCCAAGACGGCGAACAGCCGCGACACGCTTCGTGCGACGATGCAGCACCTCGAGACGTTTGGCGACGACGGCCTCCGGACGCTCACGATCGCACGGCGTCGCATCGACCCGCACGTGTACGCGAAGTGGAGCGACGCGTTCAAAGCCGCGAACTCGTCGCTCGAGGAGATCGAGAAGCGCAAGACCGGCCGTCCGAACCGCATCGACGCGCTCATGTGCGAGATCGAGACTGACCTCGAACTCTTGGGCGCGACCGCGATCGAAGACAAGCTCCAGTCGCACGTGCCGCGCGCGATCGCGAACCTCATGACAGCTGGCATGAAGGTCTGGATGCTCACGGGCGACAAGCAGGAGACCGCGATCAACATTTCGTACGCGTGTCAGCTCATGGACAACGACATGGCGCAGGTCGTGCTCAACTGCGAGCTCTTTCCGACGACCGACGCCGTGCTCGCGCGCCTCGTGGCAGCCAGTACAAGTACGAATACAAACAGCGATGGCTCGGCGACGCGGCAAGCCGTTGTGATCGACGGCGAGTGCCTCGAGCTCACGTTGGCGGACGATGCGTGCCGCACGGCGTTCCTGACGCTCGCGATGCAGTGCGACGGCGTCGTGTGCTGCCGCGTGTCGCCGAGCCAAAAGGCCGAAGTCGTGACGCTCGTGCGCGCGGCGAACCCAGCGGCGCGGACGCTCGCGATCGGCGACGGCGCGAACGACGTCGCGATGATCCAGCGCGCGCACGTCGGCGTCGGGATCTGCGGCATGGAGGGCATGCAGGCCGTGAACTCGTCCGACTATGCGATCGGCCAGTTTTACTTTCTCGAGAAGCTCTTGCTGCACCACGGCCGGCTCAACTACAAGCGCATGGCGATCCTTGTGGGCTACATGTTCTATAAGAACATCCTCCTCGTGCTCGCGCAGTACTGCTTCATGGTGAGCTCGACCGCGTCGGGCCAAAAGTTCTACAGCGAGCTCGCGTTCCAGCTCTACAACATCGCGTACACGTCGCTGCCGATCATCGTGCTCGGCGTGCTCGACTACGACGTGCCGTGGCGCGTCGCGCGGCACTTTCCGCAGCTCTACCTCGTCGGCCCGCGCATGGAGCTGTTCAACACGCGGACGTTCCTCCAGTGGGTCGCGAGCGCCGTGTACGAGGCCGTCGTGATCTTTCTGTTTGTCGTCTACGCGTTCAACGACGACCGCGCGAATGCCGGCAGCGCGTTCCTCGTGCAGTACGGCCTCCTCGCGTTCACGTGCGTCGTGCTCGTCGCGAACCTCAAGCTCGCGCTGCTGCAGCTGTCGTGGACCGTCGTGGGCGGCGTGGCTTGGTGCCTCGGCGTGCTCGCGTACCTCCCGGTCTCGATCGTTGTCTCCTCGTCGTTCGTCGCGCTGTCGCCGCTCGACTTTGGGAGCTTTGCGAACACGCTCGGGCACGAGACGTACTGGTTCGTCGTGCCGCTCTGCTGCGTCGTGTGTCTGCTGCGCCACTTTGCGTGGACTGCGGTCCAGCGCCGGTTCGCGCCGTCACCGTGGCAGATCGTCCAAGAGTCGTACGTGCTCGATCCGACCAACAGCAGCAGCAAGCACGATGGCGCGACGTCGTCGCACATTGACGTTGAAGCCGGCCTGCCGATCGTCAACGGCATGACCCAGCACGACTTTGCAGCCGCGAACAACTACATCACGGCTGCGTCGCCTGTTGCAGCCCAGCAGCAGCATGAGCAGCAGCATGAGCAGCAGCACGAACAGCACGAGGTGCGTTGAACACTGCCGCATACACTGCCGCCGTGATTTGTTGTCGTAACTTGTATAGTGTATACGCAACGTATACTGACATACGGATTGCTTGTGTCTATGTATGATCGACACAGCGCACGGCGTCGCAGCGGCAGCAGCGCAAGGAGCGCCTCTCGAGCTCGAGCGGCTTTGCGTACAGCTACGACCCGCAGACCGCAATGGCCGAGTCGTACATCTCGACGCACAGCATGGCGTCCGTGCTGTCGGCAATGAGCGACGCTGAGCACCGCGGCCGCATGTCGCGCGAGGACTCGCGGTCGTCCGACTTTAGCGACGCGCCAGCACCGACGAGCGCGTCGGTCACGGACGGATCGCTGCGGTCGACCACGGGGCTGTTTGTCTGAGGTTGGAGATGACGCTATGATAGTCGATACAGCTCAGCTCAGCGACATGGCGAGCGCGCGTTATCGTCTGTGTCTCTGTGCGTAAGTGACGTCGTCTGTCAACGCGTGTGCAATTCACTAGACGTTGCGTGTGAGCGTGTCGCCAGCTCTCTCTACTACGTAGACTCACTACCATCAATACCACTATCATCGTGACAAACACATCCATTCGATCCGTCCTCGCGTGCTCGCTCTGTGCTTGATTTGCCTGTTGCTGCGCATCGTCACTCCTCGACACACTCGACATCCTATACTATGGTCGACACGACTGACGTGGGGGAACCACATGATCTGTCGCTCTCACTCACTTTCACATAGCAAGTGCCTCGTACCGACACGTGCAGTTATATGACACGCAAGACGCCTAGACGCGCGTTGCGACCGACACGACAGACGGAAGCACGAACCGCGCGACGGCGCGCTC
>JAADXO010000974.1:0-11134 GCA_023337825.1 Globisporangium apiculatum | reverse complement strand
CGAGCTCGAGGCGGCGCACATGGTCGGGCAAGTGCGCGCCGCGCGTGCGGATCGCAAACCCGTCGGTCATGCTGAGTGAGTGCGTCGAATGTACAATTGCAGTGCGTCGCTTCAAAATGAATGGGTACATTTCGTCATGTAGTGTATGCATTCACCAAAGTACGACAAACTGCGACAATCAAAAGCTGTGACGCTTGCATCGATCTGAGATGTGCACGCACACTTGCGACGATCCGATCGCCGTAGCGCTGTCAAGCCATTCACATCAGCGCGCTTGCACACGTGTTCATTCGTGTTCGCACACGTACAAGGTGGGTCATGGTTGTGTTTAGCAGCGGATTGTCGCCAAATTTGCAACGCAATCGTCTCGCTTAAGTACGCTTGTGAATCATTTTGCGACATCCAGCCAATCAGCTGCGAGAACAAATGAGCTCCCAACATGACAAGGGTTTTGAGTTGGTTGACGACGTTGCGGAGGTTCGTTTGGTCAGTTGAGACCTGGACGTCGATGCAGCTCACTTTCCAATCCACCACACGCGCAGCAGCAGCCTCGCCCCCTCCTCTTTTCTTCCCTTCCACATAATCCACAATGCCGAGCGCCCGCGAGACCGTTGAAGCCACTGTGGCCGCGTCGCCAGTCGTTGTCTACTCCAAGTCGTACTGCCCGTACTGCTCGAAGACCAAGGCGCTGCTCAAGGAGCTCGGCGCGACGTTCGAGGTCATTGAGCTCGACAAGATTGCAGACGGCGACGACCAGCAGGACGCGCTCGCCGAGATCACGGGCCAGCGCACGGTGCCGAACACGTTCATTGGCGGCAAGAGCGTCGGTGGCAACTCGGACATCCAGTCGCTCCACAAGGGCCAGCAGCTCGTGCCGAAGCTCAAGGCCGTCAGCGCGCTCTAAGCACTGCAAACAAGCAAGCAAGCAGGCCGTTACGACTACGCGAACACATACCGCTGCCACCCTCCGATGTGTACACGCGTCCGTTGCTAGTCTTGTATAGCAGCGCCGATGCGCCAGCACCGTGATGAGTTAAGCGACGACCTATATCCTTAACACCGATCCGTTCTTCATGCACATACGCGTGTAGTGTCTGTCCACTTGTGAGTGTCGTTTGCTAGCTGTCGGCGCTATACTACGAGTGCCATTGATAGCAATCGCAAGCAAACGAGTGCGTCGTCACGGTGAGCAGCATGACGCGCGGTTCGCTGTTGATCTAAAATGCGTATGTCGGCGCCAACGTCCCGCAATGCATCGGTCTTCATTGCGCGCATCGTAGAGCATTGGGTGATCAAACGTTCGTTGTTAGCACACATGCATGGACTGTGTATGTGAGCAGAGCTAGCAGTGCAGAGGAGGAGGTTGTGCACTCAAATGTGATCATGAAAATGGCCTGGAATCATGCAAGACGACATCTTGCAGAGTTCAATAGTGACTAGTCACTAACAATTTCGACAGCCACGACAACTGGCAATTACAATCAAAGGCAGTCAAGCAAACAGGTCAAGCAGACGCGGTCGTTCTCGTGCACCACCGACTGCACGATGTTTGCTACGCGAACCGCAAAGAGCAAGAAGAACAAGCGCCGTCGCGCATCGAGTGACGACGAGGACGGCGGCGCGACCAAGCGCGCAGCGAGCGGTGGGAACGACGACAATGATGAACAGATCATCGCGCCGATTGTGACCGACCGCCGCAAGCTCAACACGTTCTCGGTGCGTCCGGTGGCTCTCGTGCTGTCACTCGTTCATATCCGTGCATGTTGCCAGGGAGGCACTGCTGTCAACGCATCTGCTGACGCTTTAGTATCTCATGGACTGTGTGTGTGACGCTAGACTGGCGCTGGTAAGAAAGCAAAGAACATCGTACAGGGTCGGCTGATCGAGTCGGCGCGCGAGATCGTGCCGCAAAAGTACGCAGGCGACGCGACGTACGAGAACGAGATCGACACTGCGAAGGACCGGTACGTGCGTATATACATACATGTGCATGTATCAGTAGCGCGTGTGAGCGACCAATGACTGACTGACTTGCGCGTGTCACCTGCAGCGACGCACGCGCCGTCATGGAGCGCAACATTGAGCTCAACGCGAGCGGAAGTGCCGACCACGAGAGCGGCAAGGTCTACAAAGGCCAGGCCGGCTACAAGAACTACATCACGAAGAACGAAGCGCAGATCGGCATGAACAAGTACACGGGGTGCGTGCGTCTGCGCTTGGCTAGGGAGATGTGTCCATATACGCATCTATACTGATATAAGTATGCACATCAGTACGCAAGGGCCGATCCGCGCGCAGACGTGGGCGCGGGCGATCTCGCGCTTTGACTACCAGCCCGACATCTGCAAAGACTACAAAGAAACTGGCTTCTGTGGCTACGGCGACAGCTGCAAGTTCCTGCACGACCGCGGCGACTACAAGAGCGGCTGGCAGATCGAGAACGAGTGGGCAGCAAAAGAGAAGAAGCGCCAGCAGCTCCTGCAGCAAGGCCGCAGTGCGTCTAATTGCTTGCGAACAACACATGCATATGCAATTCGAGAGGTTCGAACCAAAAACTCACACGCGTCATATGATATGACTCAACATGGTGGATTGGACAGACCCAGACGATGCAGATGGCGACGATGACGACGACAAGTACGTGATCAAGAGCGACGACGACGAGCAGTTTGCGTGCACGATCTGCCGCGGGCCGTTCCGGAATGCGATCGAGACAACGTACGCCCATTGTGCAATACTGCTTGGTTGGGTGGTTGGGTGATTGGGTGGATGATTTAGACATGGCCGCGATGGATGCTGACAACGTGCTACTTGTCGCGACCTGCAGCTGCGGTCACTTCTTCTGCGAGGCGTGTGCGCTCAAGCACTTTAAGAAGACGTCGCGGTGCTTCAACTGCCGCAAGCAGACGAACGGTATGTGGGCATCAAGTCGATCGAGACGGCGTCTCGACTGTATGTATAACTTGGCTACTCGCTCGCATACACTGTGTCGGTACTAAACGCTTGGGGTCGACAGGCGTGTTCAATGCTGCCGAGAAGCTGCGTCGTCGCGAGCAAGAGGAGCGCGAAGAAGAGGAAGCTGACGCCCACGACAGCGACGACGACGCCGCGCATGACGATGAGCCGGCACCAAGCAGCAGCAGTGGCGGCTGGGCGGTCGTGTCGTCGTGATGATACATCGGAACATGAACGTGTCGGATGGCATTATGGCGGGCCAATAACAGCAGTTACAGATAATCGAATTCAAGTTTCGATTTGATAAATAATGGATGATAAGTCACGTCCCATGACTGCTGCTCCCTGCCGCTACTGCTGCTGCTGCTGCTACAGTCGTTGTACTGCGCGCCATGGCAGCAACGAGCGATTTGATGTACGGATGGAACGCGATCGCAGCAACGAGGTACGGACTCACGAGGACCATCACGCCGCTGTTCCAGAGACGCGGCGCCACGGCTTGCAACGCGTCGTCATCGTCGTCATCGACGAGTGCAACGTCTCGCATCGTTGCAATGCCGCAGCGACCGACTTGCGACAGTAGCGCAGCAAGCAAGAGCACGCCGAGTTCCCAGACCTCGAACCGATGGCTCGGGGACACGAGCCACGCAGCTGCAAGCCCAATCGCGCCGCTACACAGCGCAACAGCACCGTCTTCAATCGCCTGATGAGTGATTGGCTGTGGCGTCCCTAGTGCTGTGTGGCACTTGAGTGAGACACGCGGGAAGCACAGACGGAGCTGCTTGTGGACGTAATGGCCGACTTCGGCCGCGCCGACAACGAGCCAGAGCGCTGCGACTTTGTCGTCGAGCGCCGCGACGCCTTTCCGTTCAAAGAAGTCGGCGACTTCGACCAGTGGCGTCATGAACAGCACGACGCCAAGGAGCTCGAGTGCGATTGCCAGCAGCGTTGCCAACACGTCGACGCTCGTGACGACGCGCCACACAACGAGCACGCACGCGCCGACGAGCGTGACGTAGAGCGAGTCGAGCATCGTCGGGTCGTCGCTCGCCAAGTTGTTGTAGTGCGCCAGGAACGAATTGAGACTTGCGACTGTGAAGCAGCTCTGGTACACGAGCACGACGACTGCGTCCCGTGCAGTTGGTGCCATGCAGCCACATAGAACTGACAGCGTTGCGCCGATTGCGCTGCTGGCAACGACGACGCGCCAGCCGATTGGTGAGATGTCGGTGTCGACGATCGAGTGTTTGGTCGATAGCACGACGGCGGTGACGCTACCGCCAATTACGATTGATACAAGCAGCGTTGCAACCGACAAGCTGCCGTTGCAGATGCGGTCGGCGAGTGGCGAGACAGCGCGGGTCGTAGGATGCATTGCGTCGAACTGGAGCTGGCGAAACTCGCTGCGACTGAGGTGTTCATCGTCGCTAAAGAGCAACGGAACGAGCAGTCGTTTGCGGATGCGGTAGAACCACCAGCTGAGCTCGAGCGCGCCGAGTGCGAGCACGACTTGGCACACACACAGCAGCACGTACGCGCACGAAACGTGGAGTGCGACGACAACGACGACTGGCGGTAGTAGCAGAAACGCGAGTGCGCGTGCGTGGCGCGCAATTGTGTGTCGAGAGCCGCATCGCCGATGTCGTCGTCGTGTGCGTGTATCGCGCTGCGGCGGCGTCGCGAGCGGTGCGGGTGCACATGCAGGTGACGCGAGTGGCGATGGCAGCATCGGGTCGTCTCCCCCTGTTGCTCTCTTTCGCTTTTAATCGATCGCCGACTGTGATTAAAAAGCTGGTTGCCATTGAAGGGGTGCTAGTATGAGCTGACATAGTTGACACCTGAATGTTGGTTGCTCCTTGTGAGCCGTTGGAAACGCTCGACATTTGGAACAACCATTCACGCATGCAAAGTTGCGAGGCTACACCAATCGAGAACTAAGGAGAGAACTTGGACGTGCGATAGTGCAAGACATACTGGACTGCGTACTGATCGGTGATGTATCTGCGCGAGTGTTTCCAGACGTTTGCTGGCTTCATAAGTTGCATGGTCGTGGTCGTGGCAAAACACCTTGTTTATGTTTGACAACAGCAAGTTTGGATTTTGATAGTTCGATCGCAGCAGAAAGGCTTGGCAAGAAAGGCTTGGCAATTGTATCAAGTTGCGCCTATTTTCTATTTTCGTAATTACGCCTTTTTACGCGTTCGGTTCAGTGCCGCTTACGCAGATTAATTTTGCTACATACAAACGTTAATACTATTCGTTTGCTATGCGAAACGAGCGAGAAACAAACAGCAGCAGACCACACAGCAAGACAAGCACGTCGTCGCGGAGCATGATGGCGTCGCGCGACGACGACGACGACAGCTGGATTGGCGATGGCAGCACGCTGCCCCCTGGTCACCACAGATGCAAACGCGCATCCGGCGCGCTCGCGCTGTTCCTGATACTCGCGCTCGGCGTCGTGCCGGCGCTCGTGCTCGTGGCCGTTGAGACGTCGAACGCCTACTACTTGCTGTTCCTCGGCGAGGTGCTGCTCGCAATCGGCGCGCTCGAGTGGAGCTGGCTCGCGTTCCGCATTCGACGCAAGCTGCTCTTTGCGCTGCACGTACTCGGCGACACCGACACTATAGACGCACCGACACTCGAATCGCAGCAAGCACAGACGCAACCACTCACACTCATCAGCAGCAATAGCGACCACGTCCAAGACGCGACAATACGGCATGCAAGCGACCGTATCGACATCCAGCGACCCACAACAGCACACGCACCACCACCACTCACGCTCGTTGCACAGCGCAAACTTGCAATGCGCGCAACGCACTTTGCTATTGCGCCGCTTGCAGCCAAGATCGGCTGTGGCGGCCGCCATTGGGTCGCTTGTGCCATCGCTATTGCAACAGCTACAGCCTGCACAGTGCTCGCTGCTGTCTACGGCATGGAGCGCGCAGTCTTCCGATCCGACCACCGCGCAATCGGATGGCACATGCTCGTTGCTTCTACCGCAGCCGGCATGTTTGTTGCTGCGTTCGCTGGCTGTTTGGCGCCGACAGCACTCGATGGCGTTGCGATCGCAGTCATCGTTGGCTGCTTTGTCGCGTCGAGCATGAACTCGTTCCTCATGTACTACGCACAGGCGCTCGCAGCGACTGAACTGCTCGATCCGCTCTTCATTGTGCTCGTAGGCGCGTGTGCTATGATCGTGATGCGGGTGACGACCAGCACGCGCGTGGTCGAGAGTCTGTTGCTCGTGCTCTGCGACATTGCTGGGCTCGTGCTCATTGGCGCGCCGATGCTCGCAGCCGCCGACCTCGTCGACCACCCCGGCGCGTCGCAGCATCGCGACCAGCTCGCGCGCTTTGTCGTCGTCGTTGCAGCTGCTGAGACCGGCGACTGGCTCGCGCGGCAGCTCGTAGGACGGAGCTGTTCGTACTCGACACTGCCGTGCTGTCGACGACCGACTGCAGAGCTCAAGACTGGCTCTATGATGCGAGCAGATGTCGCAGCGTTTGTCGGCGCTGTCACACTTGGGGCGCTCATGCTGCCGCTCTCGCTTCTGTGGTCGTCAAGGTCTCGGAATCAGCCGCTCGACGTTGCGGAAGCGCTTGTGCTCGTGCTCGCGCTCGTGCTCGCGCAGCTGTCGCGCCGCGTGATTGCGAGTATCAAAGACGTTGCTGACGTCACGACGACTGGCTTTTATCTTCCGTCCGATACGCACGTTGGCGGTGTGCTCGATCGCCTCGTTGTCTTCCTCGTTGCAGTTGTCGTGTACCATCCGTACTACAAGCACGTTGTGTATAGTTGAGGGTGATAGAGAGTGGCTAGTATTGTAATTTATTGAATCCCGCAGTTGCGTTTGTCGAGCTGCGAGAAGCTACTTTTGATGCATCGCACACTTGATTCCCACGATGTGACTGGTGTACAAACTGCAAGTGGGAATGCTGTGACTACACAGTTTAGCTCGACTCGCTATCATCAACGGCGACGGCATTCTGGAGAAAGTTGGTCGTCGATGGCGCCATGCCAAAGTCTGGCGGCACTGCAACAGTCGGGAAGTGGTGGCGCAGCAGCACCTTTGAGAGCGCGTTGTGGTGGATGCAGTGGTGCACTGCGAACGCGAGCTCGCGGCTGAGCGTCGACGCGAGCGCGACCTCGTGGCCGTCTGCCGACAGCATGAACGCTGCGCGCAGTGGCTGCTGCAGCGTCGCGTCGTCTGCATCGCGAGAAGAAGCAGCAGCGATCACTGCAGTCAGCACTCACTCATCAATCAGTAGCGTCTGTGACGTTAATACACACGTACCGACTCCGCGCACGCTCTGCTGCAGCGTGTCGATCGTATCGAGCGCAGCAGTGAGGTCGTGCTCGATCACAGTGTTGCGCTCGCGCACGTCGTAGCGGACAAGCACATCTGTGTCGTCATTGTCATCACGAACAGCAAGCAACGCCTCGACGGGCTTGCGCAAGTGGTCGAGCGAGTGGCGCGTGTGCTGCCCAATGCTCGCTTGCAGCAGCGGACTCGCAAACGTGTACGTTGCGCTGTCGAGCGCATGCAGCAGCGCCTTGTGCTGCTCGAGAATCGCAAGCACACATGCGCGCACGTTTGCACCAGAGGCCGGTGCGATGCTCGGTGGTGCTGCTTCTGCATTATTCGCAAAGCCGCGTGCTGTCCGCAATGAGAATGCAGTGGCGCGACGCAGCGCGTTGTTGTTGTAGATGCGCATGAAGCCGCTGCTGCGCATGGTGCTTGTTTGCCTCTGATGTTGAACTGCAAATGAGCGTGTAGTGCCAATTTGATTTGGACAAACGCACACAAACGGTCAACAAAAGAGTCGATATTGACATACTTCGATCACAGTGACACATCGACTGCATTTCGAGTGGTACGTGTCCACGCACACAATGCTTGCAACGTTTTGCCGTCCAGCACGTTTGCAATTGCAACAACAGCAACAACACCGTTGTCGATGCTGCAATGCGTCACATCCGCACTACACCTACTCGTCCTATGCTCGCTTCCTCGTGCATCAGCTGCTGTTGCTGCTCGTAGTCGTGCTCGGGACAACCAATGCGCGACAGTCGGCGCGCACTTGGTGGCTGAACCGAAAGATCTCCATGACTTCGTCCATGCGCTGCTGCTCGAGCGCGGCAAGCGCCTGTTGCTCCGCTGCAACTTGGTTCTCGAGCGCTTGCAATGCTGGCGTTGCCGCACTATTTGCACCTGTTGCAACGCGGTTGCGCACGTCGCAAAGTTGCAACAATGCGCTTTGCGTTGCACTGATTTGCGCTGCAAGCGCTGCGCACTTTGCGTGGCTCGCACGCTGTGCGTGCAGAATGTTGAGCGCTCCAAGCGCATCAACCTGTGCCAACAACGCGTCCGGTGCATGCTCGTGGCAGTGCACGATCAAGACTGCAAGCGCTTCGTCGCGCCGCTCGACTTCGTACTCGATTGCGTCCTGGAGCTGCTGGATCTGCGCGTGCTCGTGCATTGCGCCGGCAGCGTCGTGCATCATGTTCGTGCGTACGCGCTGGATCGAGTCGTCAACGACCTGCTCGTTCAACAAGATCTGGCTGTTGAGTGCGTTGTACTCGTCGATAAGGCGCGTGCGGATCGCATCGTCGGGCGCGGCGCTTTCAATAGCTGCTGCTGGTGTCTCACTTGGCGCTGGGTCGGAGCTGTCCGATGGCTCGACTGCTGCTTGGCCGCTTGGCTCTGCAGCAGCCGGTTTCGACTGCGTAGGCTCGCTGCTCTCGTGGTTCAGTGTAGTGTCTGCTGGCAGCTTCGCAGCGCTGACTGGCTTGGCGACTGACTCGGCGACTAGTGCAACTGGCTTTGCGACACCAGCACTAACACTGGCGCTCTGCTGCGCGCGCAGCCTACGGACGTCGTTCTCGAGCACCTCGAGCTGCTCCGTGAGCATGAGGTTCCAATCGCACATGCACTGGCGGCAGCCGCACGACATGTACGCTGCAATGAATGCTGTACGCGGCGCCGTCGGCGCTGGCAGCTGCGCAACGCAGCGCGGACCGATTGGTCCAACTGCGACTGCAGATGGCGGCGGTTGCATCGGTTGCATCGGTTGTTGCATCGCCATCGGCATGCCAGGCATCGGTGCGATGTGCGGGCTCGCGCCGTTTGGACCGTTATTGAGCGGACGTTGCGGTGGTGGCAACGCATGAGGCGGTGGCGGCGCAAGCATGCGCGCATCCGTTGCTGCACTGCGCACTGGTGTTGGACCCGTCGGTGACGGACCCGATGACGTTGCGCTTGTTCGCGCCATTGCACTTGCACTTGCACTTGCTGCAACTGGTGGGGCTGCAGAGTGATGGTACTCGATTGCATTCGTTGCTGGTGCATTTGCAACAGTTGTTGCGCGTTTGCGTTGCGGAGGCGGTGATTCGGATCGCCCACGCTTTGCACTATTGTTATTGTTGTTGTTATTGCTGTTTGTTGCAATCATATTGTTGCTGTTGTTGCTATTGTTGCTCTTCGCAATTGTACGTGGCGAGGTCGACATGTCGCGCTTTGCGCTGTTGCTCCGGCTTCTGTTGCGTTGCTGCTTCTTTGCGGTTGCAATGCTCTTGAGTGCGCTCTGTGACAAGAGCCGTTTGTTGCCAAACTGAATGCGCAGCGAGCGCTCGTGGTTCGGTTTGCCGACAAACTCAGCAGGTGACCGACCACGCGATGCGAGGTACGCAAGGAACTTTTGCTCGTACTCGGCAACGGTCTCGCCTGGATGCAGCGGTACAGGGACTGGCGACGGCAATGCGCCGTGCGGTACGACCTTTTGGCCCGATGGGCGCCGGTAAAACTCCTCCGAGTACTCCTCGCGCGTGTACACACGCCACCGCAGCAGCGGCGGCAACGACTCGGACTCGCGGCTGTGCTGCAACCGGTTCGATGGCGTCGAGCTCTTGCTCTTGTGCTCGCGCGGAGTGCTTGAGCTCGTCGACGATCGGGTTTCTCGCGATGTTGGTGGTGGCAGCGTACACTGCTGCGTCGTGTCGTGCGGCTGAACAAGCGGTCGGCTCCAGCGCACGTCGTCGTCGCCTTCACCCATCGATTGCGCGCTTAGGCGCTGCACTCTCCGCTATTTCAGCAACTGCCTGTATTGCAGGTCTTTCGTGGTGGATTCGCGATCGTCCGGTAAAGTACGAATTTGTTGTTTTCCTCATTGTTATCACGATTACCTAATTTTCAGGTTTGATATCAGTATTATTTATGTGAATCGTATTCGAGAAGCTCAACTCAATGACAACCATCGACAGGATCGGAGACGCTGATCTGATTTTACTACAACACACTGTACGACAAGACGCCGGCAAGCATGGATAGGTAGGACTAACAGTCGTTATCATTAGTGGTCACATCGTGGAAGGCGTCTGTACACATGCACTCGCTCGCTTCGCACGGAGCGCAGCGAGGAACTGCGTGCGAGACGCTGTGTCGTGATAGCGCGTCGCTGTTGCGAGCGTGCTGCTCTCAACATTGTCGTCGTCATCAGCTTCTGCGTCCACATCTACAGTGCTGTCGCTTTCGCTGCTTGGGCTCGCAAAGTCCGTCAGCAGCGTCTGCTCGTTGAGGCACGCGCGAATGTCGGCAAAGCGTCGACGCTGCGACGTCGAGGCATGCGATACAACCGCGTCGTTCGACTGCGCGCTCGCCGGTCGCTCGGCTGATCTACTCTCGTACAAGCTGCTGACTCGCTCGAGCACAGCTGCAGATACGCGCGATGGGAACAGCGGCACGCGAAGCGCAGCGTCACTACCGGTGTCTGTGCTGTTCTCATCAGTACCAGCAGTCGCTGTCGTACTAGCACCAGCAGCTGCTGCAGTAGCGTCCAACACTGTGATCACAGGCACGAGCGCCGTTTCGTGTGGGAAGTAGGCGCAGTCGGCTGACGTCGCCACGCGTAGCTGCGTGATCGCAACGCAGCAGCCGCAGCGCTGCAGATCAATGTCGCGCGCAAGGTACCCAGTGACGCGGCCGCCAACAGCGACGAGCGGCAGCACAGCGTTGAGGAAGTCGTGCCAGCGCGACCTGTCGCCATACACGCAGTCAACACGACTGTGTATATACAAGATCTAGAGCCAGTCACAGGCAAGCGAACGCACCGTGATCGGAGACTGCGCGTCTGGTTGTGCGTCACGCCAGCGCGCTCGAGCTCGGGCAGTGGGTAGT
>JAADXO010000973.1:0-11142 GCA_023337825.1 Globisporangium apiculatum | reverse complement strand
TGACGCTCGCTGCTTGTCGCAGAATCGCACACATGCATGAACACAACGACAACCATGCTTGCACGCAGCCCCACCTCACGTCGAGTGCCTTGGCCATCCCCGTTGCATTGGCTTCGTCGTAACGCTTGGCAATTTCCAACCTCAATTCGAAGGTAAGTTAGTGTGTACAATTATCCGTTCGTCTAATAGATTGCATCAAAAATCAATACCAAAATGGGAATGTAATTATGATAACGATACTACAAATATATTCGCACACATATAGTAGAATATGGTGCAGATTCAGACAGCGTAGCGATTGACCTTGTATAGATTTCACTCTTTTAAGTAGAATGTTGTGCAGATACTTACATGAGCGATTGAACTTGAATAGATATCACCTTTTTATGTGCAATTGAGATGATTTACAAAAATTTGATGAAGAAATCGAGTTTAATTTGCTGATCACATTGACAAGCGAAGAAACAAAGGGAGCGAAGGCGAAGCTGACTTGGCGACGCTACCAAGTGAGTGCAACGAGCGGCTGCGCGCAATAATCAGTGCAGGCCGTAGTTTAATGAGTGGAGATAGCAGCACCGACCAGGAGGCTGTTTCGTTTCGTCCGAGCGCGATTCCTCGAAAGGGTAAGAGTTATTGTAGATCATTTTGTGTTTGATGAATACATGGTTGTGGCACTAATAAAGTAAATGTACGATCGAAAATACCATCAAATTCTGTCATTTAGGATATTTGTCTAAAATGACTATCGTTGTGCGATTCACTCAGTTATAGTGCGACATCGAACAACAGGCGCATCAGGCGTCATCGCAGTATTTGTATGGACTGCATGAACTCGTTGGTCCCTGCGAACATGCGCGCGCGACTCAGCACTCGGCGGCTGCCCAAGCGCCGTCACGTTCGGTGACGGATAAGCATACTTTGCACTGCGCACTACGGCGTGGCATCACACAGCACACCAACAGTGGGAGAATAAATGAGCGTCTAGCATTCACTACTCGAATTCACCTTCACCTCATCCGCAGCATCTGCCAGATCCACCAGGTGTTGGAACGGCAACACTTGGCGCAGTGGATCCTCGATCGAGGGATGGAGCATATCCGTACATCTTCAACTCCCATCGGGCGAATAGCAAAGTGATTGTGTGCTCAGAGGGTTGGCGACAGAGCAGATATGCACGCGCGTGGAATTGGGGCTCAGTCTATTGCGAGCACATATTTTATTGGTGTGCATTGGGCATAACCGTGGGAGCTTTACGTCGCCTTCAAATTGATCGACACCCTTACAAGACTTCCGGCAACAGATACCGATTGGATGGGATCTGTACGGATACAGGTGACGTGGCATCTGATTTCTTACTACCTAATTTGAATATCAGATATATGTAAAATTATATCGGTACATATTGATCAAATTGATATATTACTCAGAATTGATATGCTATACAATATAATACCAATTGTAAGCGGGTTGGAAACCACAATCACAACTACAAATTCGGTATTTGTAGCCTCAAATGAATGACGGACATAAATTGCGGGAGAACAAACTAGGGGCTAGCATTTACTACCCGGATTCCCACACCACAAAACCAAGTGTTGGAATGGGCGGCATGTGCGTGTGCGTCGTGTATTTCCAGTTCGTTGTTGCCGATTCCTACTTTTTGATCTCTAAAGGTGTGTATGCTGAGCAGAACGTAAAGCGAGATACATATTTGCGCGATCCGAGGTGTGGAGCGTGTGTGTGAGCGCGTGTGTGCTTGCGACTGACTCTGCAATGAAGTGCTGTATGGTAACAGTATTGGCGATAGCTAAATCTCCCAGACGCACTCCACTGCGCGCGTGCATTGTGTTGTGTTCGTGTGATGCGTTTGCGAACTGGATGTCGTATCTCTTTCATCGTTGACGTGCGCAGCAAAGAGGCGGCCCAGTGAGACAACACAAACTGCGGCATTTCCAGTTTCAATGCACGCTCGACGTCGACACACAGCTAGTACGCAATGAGCTGGTGTTGGTTGGCAGGTGTGGTTGAGTCGGTCATATCAACTAAAATCACACACCATTGCACGCTGTAATATCTGCAAAATAGTATAACATCTTGCAAGGTGCAGTGGATGTTGAACGTATTCACGGTTAGGTGTTGGTGCTAGAGAGTAGAAACGGCTAAGTGCCGAATTTTGCCAAGTGTTGCAGCAGGTATTGCTAAGTGAGACTGGATCACATGACAATTGACCTATATATTTGGTCTATATCAGGTGATGCTTAGTGAATCAGCGTCTGTTTGCACATTTTCTTCAACAGCTGTAGCTGCGACACTTTCGTTGCACATCCTGACTGAATATCACGGTCGAGATATCCTATTACTCGTTTTTGACGTGGATGTGTACCCTTTCGCGTTTTCGAAGCACAGACGCCGTACTTGAGTGAGTCTATTGACAACAAGTAATCGGTGCAGAGACGACGCATGTTGGCACGATCTACATGTCAACCTTTCTATACCTAATCTTGAACCTTTGCCGCGAATGGAGGTGTTCAGCACACAAAATGCAATATTATGGCCATTGCTAAACGTTTTCCTTTTTTCATTTATGTCAAAGATGTTGATATTTTACATCCTGCAATTCAACTAGAATGGATAATCAGTACAATTTGGATGTGGCACATGTGTATAGGGTTCTGTTTAAGGTTGTCGGGACACCCTACACTCAATCACTCACTTGCCTATGCAAGCACTCACTCTCGCAGTCGCTTGCCGCCAAGCACATTGTCAGCTGCTATCTTGAGTCCTTGCAGAACAGTCGACGCGCCGCGCAGCAGCTTACTGTCCTGCTTTGCGTTTGCGTCTGCTATCGGCTGCTCGCTGAACGTCGTGGGTGGACGACTTGGTGCAATCTTGTGTGGCGCACTCGTAGATCTCGACGTTGACACGGTCGACGTCGTACTGGCGCCGCCATTACCACCGTTGCTCGTGACCGTCTTGGAGCTGGAAGTAGTCGTCGAGCCTGACGGCGGTACATGCGACTCGGTCTTGGTACTTGGCGTCGCTGCTGTCGACTGCGGATACAGTGACGCGACGCCACCACGACCGTCCACACCAGCAACAGCAGGTCGAGCCGGACTCGCACTGCTGTCTGGTGACGGCGTAGATCCGATCGACTCCTTCACACCCACGCCTTCCGAGCCGGGCGATCGCGTGTGCGGAGCGCTTGGCGTGTTTGTCGGCCGCTCGATGTCGCTTGTTGGCGTTGATGCCCGTGCATCAGCTGCTGATAGTGCATTGTTTGTAGCAGTGCCAGGTCGCATGGCGCTGGGTCGTTCAGCGCTGCTACCACCTGCTCCATTGCTTGTATTTGCGGTCGTTGGTAGCGATTCACGACTCGGTATCGGTGTGGCCGTCGATGCAGTCGTCTTTGAGCGTGGCGTGGCTGTAGGTACAGTGGTCGCTGCCGGCGCAAGAGACATCGCGCTCGACGGCCTCGGCGTCGAGTGATCGACGCTCGAGTCCGCAGCATCTGGACGGCTCGCAGGTGCTGGATGCGGCGACTTGGTAGCTGCAGACGCGCTCGCTGGCTGTTGTGTCGGCTGCGCTGTCAAAGGGCGACGGTCGCCGTTGTCGCTGGTTCCCGCGCTCTTGTTGTTGTCACTCGCTGCTGCTGATGGTGGCTCCTTCGCTGGCGATGGCGCCAGTGTCGGGTCGAGAGAGGGCACTGCTGGTATTGGTGCCGGCTGACGCGGTGGCGACGAGCTGCTAGCGACTGGAGCAGCTTCAGCGCTCGGCCGCTGCGTCGACGGCATCCTGGACGTCGTCGCTGCAGGAGCCGACGACGTCGCGTTGTTGCTCGATGGCACTGGCGTGGCGCTGGCTGGAGCTGACACTGGTGCTCGTGGACTGGATGCCGCTGGCGATGCGGGCATCAATGGTGGAGGACTGGACGTTGCTGGCGCTATCGTCGCCCTCGGTGCTACTGTCCGTTGCGGCACTGGCGCTCGAGGCTTTGGTGCAGACGTTGGCGGTATGAGCTCAATCGTTGCTGCGCTCGGAGTCGCTGGTGATGCACTGGCAGAGGCGCTCGCTGCTGGTGGAGCAGTCGATGGCGCGACCGTGTTCGTTTGCGCCTTTGGGGGCGGCACTGGTGCTGTCGTCACTGGCGCTGCTGACGACGGAGCGGTCGTGGCTGCTGAAGGCGGAGTAGGCGCTGTTGATGTCGCCGGCGGCGGTGTTGGTGCACTTGTCACTGGTGAAGCCGTCGTCACTGGCGGTACCGGCGTCGGTGCAGTCGTGACTGGCACTGAAGGCGCCGGTGCGGACGTGGCGGTTGGAGTCGTCGAAGCTGCAGCAGCCGGCACGACTGTCACGGGCGTGAGGCGGTCGTTCGAGTACCGCGTGCCGCCGAACGAGTAACCCTTTGCAGGCGCTGCAGTCGTCGAACTGTCCGAGTCGGCGCTCAGCGCTGCTGCTGCCGGCGTCGCACCTGAGCCCGGCGGCAGCGTCGGCGTCACGCGCGCAGCGGTCGTCGCGTTGCCGCGGTAGAGCGAAAAGATCGTCTGCTGCGCGCGCTCTTCGTCGTCAGCGTCATTGCCGCTATTGCTACTCGCAGCTGTGTCGAATGGATGCACTGCCGCCGCGTGTGACGCGAGGTCTCGGTCTGCCGAGTCAAAGCTGTAGCCGACCGCATCGCGCGATGCAGGCGACGCGGTATCGACTGTCACACTCGCGGAGGCGACCACATCGAGCGCTACGAGCAGCGTCAGTAGCAGCAGCAGCAGCAGTGCCAGTGATGGCGACGTGCGTCGCGGACTGCTCGCAACCGTGAGCGTCATGCGTCCGGGTGATGAAATTGCGAATGTGCGCTGACGAGTAGTGTGCGCTCATCGGTGCATGTCGTCGCTGTCGCCACCGCCAGTGCGCTTCGCGAGCCGGAGAGCGTGTGTGCGCATGCAAGTAGAGTCGCGGAGGGTGGCATCCGCCAGCTGCTCTGTATATCAAGAGGCTACAAAATGAGCGAAAATATACGGCAAATCAGAAACGATCTGAATATCTGGAAGAGTGGGCGAAGTTGATGTTGACTACACAAAGAGGATTGGAATACTTCAATTTGTGTACAAAATGAGATCGAGCTGAATGGGTTGTCGATATCAAAAACATTGAGTGAACGAGATACACATGCACTACATACAAATACATGTGTAAAAATATATGGTTTTGAACATTTGTTTGATGCTGTTAAATGTTTGTATTAAAAGTGTAGTCTACAAGTCACTCCGTTTGCATCACATTTCAGTCATTTCCGACCCACAGATTTGAAATGAGTCCTATTACTGGTACACCCATTCACACCTAAATTAGCTGACCTACATTCGCACCAAAGATACTTCATTTGTACCAGCGGCATCTGGTACCTAATCTTGCTAGCACCGACATCCTCAGCAACAGCGTCAGTGTGACCGAGCAGAGAGTGAAGCACACACACGCTCTCACCTCTCGACGCGACGCTGTTCGCCACGCTGTTCTTCCTGGAGCACAGTAACGAGCACGAGGCTCTCGCACGTGAGCGCTGTCGAGTTTGATGCGCTCGTGAGATCGCAGTGTCTTCATCTCTTGTTCGTTGTCCGTCAGTTGCCATTACAAGTCATGGTGATAGCACGTAAACGTATACACGTGTGCATACATAACGTATACAACTGCAAGGCAGGGCACTGACGAGCGCAGTCGAGCACAAGTAGAACGCATTGACGCATCTCGGTGCCTACCGTCTGCTCGTTCGCCTGCTCTACTGTTGCTGTTGGGCACTGCGATGAATTATGGCAAGAGGCCATACGTACACTGCCGTCCTTGTTGATATAGATCCTGTACGCTTCGGCGGTCGAGAGGCGATTGCCATACAACGCCGCTGTCCACTCCTGCGAGTACACACGCAGTTGGTCAGTGTGCGAGCCGATCGATCGACCTGCTGCATCCACATCACACCTGTGCAAGTGCGTGCCGCAAATCGTGCCACAGCAGCTGCAGTGCGGCACCAACACCATCGTCCTCTTGCTCCGAGACGTCGTCGCAGCTTGTCGTGCTCGCGCAGCTGCTGTGGCACGTATCCGTTGCGTTGTTCCCGCCATGGCGACGACTGCAGTCGCGCAGTCGAGCAGCAAGATCTTCTCGACAACCTCCTGCGCGCGGTCGTCCGAAACCTCGGTGATGCCTGCGTGCTCGAGCAGCACGACAAACTCGTCCTCGCTCATTGATGTCGCTGCTGCGTACGTCGGTGCGCGTTCCGAGGTTGAGTGAACCCTCGCTACGTCAAAGACGAGTGCGCAGGCGCTCGCGCCATCGCAGGTCGTGCCATCGCAGGTCATGCCATCGCAGGTCGCGAGCATGACGCATGGTGCGACTGAAAGTGCGACTGAAAGTTCCATCGGCTGGGCGTATGCCTCGTGTGTATGGCGAACAACGTGTATACATGGCGCCCCCACCAACTTCGACCTGAACAGATCTGTCTCTCTGTAGCTGTTAGACACGCAACGTACTTTTCGAGCGTGAGGTCGCGGTGGTAGATGTTGCGGTCGTAGCAGTACTGCAGCGCCGCGAGCAGCTGACGGAACACACGGGCAGCGCGCGCTTCCGACATCTTGCCGTGCTCGAGCAAGTCGCAGCCGTCAACGAGCTCGTCAAGCATTTGCTGGACGACAGGCAACTCCCTCACTGGAGCATCTCGCACAGCGCGTTCAGCGCCGCTTCCTCGTGCTTGCCGCACGACTCGTACATCGCGACGACGAGGTCACGCTCAAAGCCCATGGACGCAAGCTGACACACACAATAGCCAGTCATACACATAGTGTCGGTCGCAGAGTCAGTCAGTCCGACTGGACGCGACAGCGCATATGTCCAGGTCGACGTACCCGCTCGATCACGTCGAGGTCATGGTCGAACGAAGCGTCTGCGTCAGCAATCGCATCAGCGCAAGGCGAGTCACCGGTGACGTCGATCGGCTCGCACTCACTCGCACCATGCACTGGCGTGTTCGCTGCTGCAGTCGTTGGCAGCAGCTGCAGCCGCAACAGCTGCAATGCTGCAACTGGATGCGCTACGAGCGTTGCGAGCGTCTCGTTTGGTACCAACTGCTTGACGCGCACGATCGCGTTGAACGGATCGCCGTGCAGCTGCGCGTCGAGCAGCGCAGGCAATGCCGACGCAAGCGGCTGCAGCGCGGGGTGAGTACGCACGAGTCTGTCCGCATGGCTCGCAGCGCTCGACTGCGTAGCTGCTGCAGTTGCAGTCGTGTCGCCTGTGAGCATCGCAACTGCAGCTGCGAGGTCGTCGCTGCAAAGCTGCAGGGTGTGCTGGGCAAGCGCGAGCTCAAAGCCCATGGCCACGAGCTGCTGCTGCTGTGCTGACAGCGTACCGTCTGTGCGCTTGCGCTTGCGGTTCGATGTAGCGGCAGGATGAGCTTGCCGTGGTTGGTTGCTGCAGTCATAGCTGCTGCTGCTGTCATTGTCGTCGTTGCCGTGGCTATTGCTACTGTTGTCGTCGTCAGTTGGCGGATCTTGCGCAAAGACGAAGAAGTCGGTTGGCGTGAGTGCGTGCACGTTGAAGAAGTCCATGTCGGCGAGGATGCGGCCACGGAACATCACGAACGAGTCGCCTGCGGCCTCGCCGTCGATGGGTTTGCAGTCGCCGTTGGTGTGCTTGGCTGCATCGTTGTCGTCGCATTCGCTGTCGTCACTCTTGCGCTCGTCGCTGTGTGCACGGACACGGTTGCGTCTGGGCATGGCCGTTGCAGCCGTGTCAGTGCGCTGCTGTTCGAGTATGAGCCGCTTGAGCGTCGCGACCTGTACTTGTTGCTCGCCTGCGCGCAGCGGCACGAGCCACTCCACGCCGTCGCGCACGCTGCGCACCCGTATCGAATGCTCCATTTCGCTCAGTCAAATCACATGAGCAGAATCCAATACTGTGTTGCTACATGTTGTAACAAGTCATCGCGTTTGTAGTCATGTGTCGAACTGTATGTATGTTGGCAGATATTGGCACGAAACTAAAACTCGATAGAATGTGTAAAATCGAAAAGTCACGAAAGTATCCGCTCAGCTGTATAAAACAGACAATCGTAGTGAAAGCAAACTGAGATATGACAATTGATATAGATTGTGCGTGGATATATATACAATTGACAATCGAAGAGACAGAATCGATACAAGTAATCGATGACACAGAATGGGGATACATAGTATCCATCGGTTAAGTGAGATATATGATTAGTACCAGTGACCACGCTATAGCCATCACATTGTGCACTAGAACCATCAGGACTAACGCTATAACATATACATATCAGGAAACTGAGAATACGCACTATTCAGTCGGTACATATCCTATGTAGACTACTAAACGCGGTGACAGAGATCTACCAGTTTATAGCGCGTCGGCACTCGCATGGCAAGTATATCACAGTTGAAAGTGGAGTGAAAAAAGAAGTGAAAGTAGAGGAATCCGTTTGGGACCCACTGAAACGATAAACGAGGGAATGGAGATCCCCAAGAAGTTGTGAGATGCGAGCATTCTCATCAATGTCTCGGGTTATTCGCATATCGCTACGCAGGTCAGCATGTGTATCTACGACGCTGTTGCAAGACGGCTTTTTGTGTTGATCGGTCCACTAAATCGTATGGTTTGATTGTCGAATCTGACAGATCGATGCCAACACTCATTACCCTTATACGGTCTTACATTGCTCTGGGACGACTGTCATATTCACCTACTCAAAAAGTCGAAAAGCGCGTCGAGACTGGAGCATCGACTGAAAATGATCGTGATATACGAGTATTATGTTATGACTAGAATTTCTTTATCGCAAATCACGCAGTTATCGAACAAAAGAAAACTCAATACAAAATTATAACTTCATAAGATGTGGAACCATGTTTTACGTTTTGATTGCGTTAATGTGTATTGACTTGGTTTATCACTGATTAATTTTATGTAATACAATCGTTAAATATCTGGAATTATTGAATAATTCATTTGTGTAAAATATATAAATTGTCCAAGAACAATTTTGTTCATTTCGCCCTTCAGTACCAAAATCATTGGATTCAATGAGAAGCTGAGTAACATTAGAATTAGGTGGTGTTTGTTTTGGTTTCCTTTATGTTGCTGTATTTTAACATGTTGTGTTTATGTTGAGCATCGACTGAAAATGATCGTGAAATACGAGTGATCTGACAGGATTTCACACGAATATCAAATTATCGCAAATCATGTAATCGAATACGGAAAACACAACTCAATTATAACTTCAGAAGATGTGGTTAACTTATTTTACGTTTTGATTGCGTTAATGTGTATTGCATTGGTTTATCACTGATTAATTTTCTAAAATACAATCGTTAAATCGCTGGAATTATTGAATAATTCATTTGATTAAAATATATATATTGTTTAAGAACAATTTTGTTCATTTCGCCCTTAAGTACCATTATCATTGATTCAATGAGAAGCTGAGTAACAATAGTATCAGGTGCTTTTTGTTTTGGTTTCTTTTTTGATTGATGTGTTTTAACATGTTGTGTTTATATATGTACTGGTAATGACTTTGTTAATCATCGTATTGGATTGGCTAAACCCGTTAAAATCATACGTGTTTTTCTCCCGAAATGTATTGAACAGTGCATCATATTCTATAGTATATTACTAAAATCACGTAAATGATGTGGTCGAATGCTCAACATATACATTTATTCAACTTGACCCTGACAGTACAAAAAGTCATGTATTTCAGAGGGTCTGAAAGGTACTGATTAATTAGGCTGCACAGCCACACCATTATCAGTTAGTGTGAGGTGACACGTCCTGTCACCACGCCGCATAATTGGGTGAAAGTTTCTGGCATGATAGTACGATTCCTGTTAGCGCTTTATCTGCAAGCACTTTATAGGTCTAGCTGGGTAACAGCGAAGTCAACAGCTTCGGTGTACAATCAAAATAAGAATATGACGCGAACAAGTAGCCGACATCTAAGGTGTACAATCAAAATAAACAACTGCATAACTGACGTCGATGCTGGGATCGGTTGCATGTGCGCACCAGTGATTGCAATAAAAACGGCAGCAAATGACAATGGCATTGATAATATATTGAAGCGAGATATTTGCGTTGGCTCTTCACATATACACACTATATAGTCTGATTTGATAGATATAACATGTGAATGCTGGTACTATCAATTGTGGATGCTTGTACTTTTATGAAATGGTGACCCACTCTACATATATTTTACATATTAGAAGCCAATACTTGAATACACTTACCGTCTAATAATGGTGCGGATCCTTAGGTGAACGCGGTCCACCTCTAAGATATAGTTTGTTTGCACAGTTGAAGTAAAGCAACAACACGAGTCAGAGAGACATTAAAGCTATTGATGTTCGAATGTCATGCACCTCATGATTATTACATGTCGATCGCATAATTCGCCTTCACCGAGGGTGTGTTCACTGTATTTTCGGTTGATCTGCTCACTAGCGCACACATTCTGGAATGACGGACTGATGCAATCCATTTGCTCCTCCGCACCACTTTCGAGATATTAACACTATGGTTGCTTGCAGCTTCTGTATGGTTACCTAACCCAGTGCAATATTGTATAACTGACCCATTCATGCAAATCGATAATTGACAGAAGATTTTTACTGAGAATTTGAGGTAAACATTGCATTTAGATCTTGGGTGGTTCATAAACTACAAGGAATATAATAATTTGAATAAAATCAGTTGGATTTGTCCGTTTGTCGAACATTATTTCATATGTTGTCAATCGCGAAACGCCACAGTGCCTTTACGCTAATTTAGTACCTAGTGACATTTTTTTATCAACAAGCACATATGGGCACCGTTTTGTCGTATATTTATTGCTGTTCATAAAAGTGTTCATTAGTAGCTGAATAATGTCAACAGTTTTACAAATATTTATAGAAAAGAAAAATGATATGAAGCATTTAAACAATATTTGGCCGCCGTCAGATCATTCTGCGCGACCCGATCTCGGGTGTGCTCAGCGCTGGCTCGGACGGCCGCGCCGATGGCTGCGCGATGGGCTGGTAGATGCACTGTCGTATGTCGGGTATGAGCTTAGTTTTGAGGCATGCGGAGGGTTTGCTC
>JAADXO010000972.1:0-11151 GCA_023337825.1 Globisporangium apiculatum | reverse complement strand
TTGGAGCTCAGAGTGTGTAGTGATGTACGACGTGAAGTATGAATACAAGTAGCAAGCGGCAGGCTGTGATGCACACCGCTGAAGTGATCCTAGCGTTGAGCCTCGCAGTGGATCGCGCACCTGCGTGTGTGCGGCTGTGTGCAATGACCGACGTCGATTGGTCGAGGGAAATCTGTATGCACAAGACTGGTGACGCCTTGTCGAGGACTGGTCGGCTCACTCGCAAGCGTGCGCACGCTCACTCGCACCGACCACCTGGAGTATGCGCGACTAGGTGCTCGCTCACGGTACTTGTGCAGGTGTTGGTACTGACGAGCCTTGAAACACTGCGAGCAAGCGAAGCTTGTCTGCTCTTGGCGTCGTCCAGTCTGGCGCGAGCAGTCCCTCGGTGTCGCCCGAGTTCGGGTTCACGCACCAGTAGATCGCGTCGATCGATTGCGTGCAAAGGTACGCAGCAAACGCGTCGTGCCACGCGATGTCGCGACTGTCGCGGTACTTGCCGCCCCACTCACCGACAACGAGCGGTCCAAGACGATCGCGCTGCACGAACCCAAAGTGCGCGTCCCAGACGCTCGGCAAGTTGGCTGGGAACTGCGCGTCGTGAAAGTACGGCTGGTCGGCGACGTCGGGGCCGTACACGTGCGGACTGTACACGAGGCGCTCGGGGACCGACAGCTCGAGCGGTGCGGTCGTGCGCACGTCCTGGAGGCTCTCGCCCCAGAAGCACGGCAGTGCGTGCGCTCCTTCATCATCGCTGCGATTGCGAGGGAACTGGACGCCCTCGACAAAGATCAGCCATCGCGGACAGATCTGCAGCACGCAATCGGACAGCGCGAGCGCTGCGAGGTGCCAATCCGTTGCAAGGTCGCCACTGCCCCACGTCGCGGCGCCGTGTGGCTCGTTCTTCAGATCTGCTGCAACGACGTTCCAGCTCGACGCATACCGTGTCGCGAGCACAGCCCAGGCGTCAGCGAGCCAGCTGCTGCGCTCGGGCGCGTCGTACCACAGCGGAGTGATCGGTCCGCCGGGCTCGAGCACGTGTGCGTCGAGCAACACGAGCAGTCTATGGCGTGCAAACACGCGCACGACGTGGTCGAGCACGTCGAGGTAGCGCAGCTCGCGACCAGCAAACGCCTCAAGTAGCTCGGTTTCGTTGTTCACTTTGGTGCGGTCGACCAGCGGGTTTGTGCGCACGGCGCTGACTGCGAGTGGCACGCGCACGAGGTTGAAGCCGTTCGGCGCGAGCAGCGCAGTGGCGACTGCATCAACCGTCGTAGACGCGTCGCCGCCCCAGAGTCCGTGCGGCACGAGGATGTCACTTTCCATGCCAAAGAAGCTCACACCCTTGATCACGAAGCGTGCATCGTCGAGGTACACACCGTCTGCACATGCGCGCAGATTGAGAAAGCGCTGTGTCGTCGATGCCATCGTAGCAATTGATCTCGAAAGGATCTGGTGATGCTTGATTGACACGCATGCGCGTCGTGGCACTTTGTATACTGTATTGCAGTGTGTCGCTGTGCATTTCGACAGCGTCAGACATTAGTTGCCTGCAAACGATGCTACTGTCCGAATCAGCCATATTGCAGAATCAGCACTAACCAAATATGTATGATATAACCTAGTACATGTCTGTCGCCTGTCATTGCATACAAATGCCAAGTGACAGCGACCGAGCCAGTACGCGAGGGAGAGCACGCGATGCAGCCAGCTGAACTGAGCTGTTCGCCCTAACGTGGTCACCAAGCACGCACAACCTACACACATACGCACGCACGCACGCACACAGACAGCACCGCCAAGGCCGCTGCTCTCGCGAACCCGATATTCACGTGCGCGACCAGCGTCGTCTCCTTCTGCCTCTCTTTGCCGCTATCCTGCGCCCTTCCTCCTCCTCGCGTCCGCTGCGTGTGAACGAGCTGCCGATCGCCATCCATCCACGCGTTTCGTGTGTGTGATCGTGACAGACTCCCACCGCGAGCTGCTACTGCTAGTGAGCGCGGGAGAGACCGATTCACACAGCCACGACTTCCACACTCTTGGCCTCCGCCATGTTGAGCCGCAAGCAGAGCATGAACGCGTCGCGCTCGATCAGCCGCAAGGAGAGCTCAAGCTCGGCCAGCACGTTTGACAGTACGAACTGCGTGTGTATGTGTATGCATATAGGTGTATATATGTGTGTACACACACATGCATACAGTCGCTCACACAGCACGTGCGTGTCTGCAAAGCAGCAGTCGAGAAGATCCGCAGCGACAGCAGCGTCGCCAAGAGCCGAAGCGACAGCAGCGCCGCGAAGGCGCGCGTCAAGTCGAAGCGGCGGTACCTGCTCAAAGTGACGCCGATCGAAGCTGCTGAGCTGCTGCCGGGTATGCTGGGACGCGCACGCAACGTCTACTGTACGCTCGTGCTGCTCGACGAGCAGATGCGCGAGATCCGCGGCGAGAAGCAGCGCACGCCGCCGCTGCGACAGGTCGCGCCCGTGTGGAGTCCGCTCAAAGCTGCGGTCTTGCGATCAATGGAGAGCCGCATCGAGAGCCATCAGCCACTCGGCATTGGCGCAGCAGCAGCGGCCGAGGAGTACACGTTTGGGATCCAGACGAACCTCGTACAAGCCAAGTTCCTGCTCGTCAAGTGCAAAGACAAGGGCCGCGTCGAAGACGAAGACCTCGGCCGCTTGCTCTTGAGTCTCGAAGACCTCAACACGAGCGGCGAAGAGCGCGTTGCGTGGTACGACCTGCAGCTCCGGCCCGGTGGCAAGATGAAGCGCGTGCAGGGCAAGCTCAAGATCTCGAGCCGCATCGTGCGCGAACCGAGTCTGTGGCAGCTCTGGTCGAGCGGCGAGCAGCTCCGGACCGAAGTGCCGAGTCGCGACCGCAGTCTGTACCTCAAGCCGCATCCGATGGTCATTACCGGCAAAGACGCAGTCGACTGGATGCTCCGGCACGGTCCGAATCGACCGATGGACGGCGGCGTGACGTGCTCGACCGCTGAAGAAGCGCTCCATCTCGGCACGTGCTGGCTCCGCGCCGGCATTTTGTATCAAGTCGGCGGCGAGCGCCGGTTCGCCAACAGCACGTGGAAGTACTATCGCTTTAGCGTCTACCACCTCGACGCCGCGACGCAGAGCGACGCGCAGCGGCAGCGCGACATGGTGCTCGCTGGCCAAGTCGAAGAGGTCGACGACGACGACGACGACCCGCTCGCGCGGTCGATGGTCTCGTCGATGTCGGTCGGGAATGAGGAGGAAGCGAACGCGAATGCAGCCGCCGCATCGACACAGCTCGAGGCGCGCGGCAAGTCGAAGTCGACGCTCAAGATCGAGGACTTTGAGCTCCTCAAAGTGCTTGGGACCGGCTCGTTTGGCCGCGTGCTGTCAGCCCGAGGTCCCGACCACCAGATCTACGCGATCAAAGTCATCAGTAAGATCGGCATGGACGAGACACAGCGCCGGAATGCGAAGTTGGAGCGCGACATGCTGCGGGACGTGCACCATCCGTTCGTCGCGTCGCTGCTGTTCGCGTTCCAGAACGAAGACAAGATCTACATGGGCATGGCGTTCTACAACGGCGGCGACCTGCGGCACCACCTGAACCTGCACGCGAGTAACGAATTGGCGCTTACGCCGGCGCGCATCCAGCTGTACGCGGCCGAGCTCGTTGCGGGCCTCGCGCACCTCCACAGTGTCGACATTATCTACCGCGATCTCAAGCCCGAGAACGTGCTCATCGCAAAGGACGGACACGTCGTGCTCGTGGACTTTGGGCTCTCGACGTACGCGCGCAAGAGCGGCCCCAAGTCGCACTCGCTTGCCGGGTCGCCCGAGTACATTGCGCCCGAAGTGCTCGCTGCCGCCGACGCCAAGTCCAAAGACAGCTCTAGTAGTGTCGCCGAGTACGACCGCGCGTGCGACTGGTGGAGTCTTGGGATCCTGATCTTTGAGATGTTTGTCGGCCGCACGCCGTTCAAAGACGCGAACCAGGCGATCATGTACCGCAACATCCGGGACGGCTACCTGTTTATCCCACCGGAGCTGCCGGACGCCGTGCAGTCGTTGCTCACTGGTTTGATTGAGCGCGACGTGACAAAGCGCCTTGGCGCGAATGAGACCGTGCCGTACTCGATCATGAACCACGCGTTCTTTGACGGCGTCGACTGGGACGCGCTGCAAGAGAAGAAGCTCGAGCCCGCGTGGGTCCCGGACGTTGTCGACGACGCGGACGTCAAGTACGTCGACAACGAGTTTATCAACCAAGTGCCGGTCGACACACCGGAGTGGCGCATGCTCGACTCGGTCGACCGCGAGCGCGAGTTCTTTGACGACTTTACGTTTCGATCGACGCGCGTGATCACAAAGAACCACTCGTAGGAGGCAACACGAGGTCGACGTTGGCAATACGTAGGCTTCGTGAGCGAGCGAGCGAGAGTGGTGGGTTCTTAGATTGTGTGCGGCAGCAGGAGAGAGCGAGAGAGAGAGCGAGAGAGTGTATGTAGGTGTGTGCATGTTGAGCAAACAAGGTGGCTTGTGGTCGTGTGCGCTGGTCAATGAGCTTGAGGAGAAGCGTGAGGAAGAGGTCAGGAAGAACATGGGGACATGGGAGGTCAGGACGATGAATGGACTCGTGATTGGGAAACTAGGACAGATGCGTACCCATGTCAGTGCGTGTGGACCACACGCAACACAGCTCATGTTCTTTTTCCACTCGTCTCGCATTCTTACGCAAATAATAGAGATGTAGCGTCAGTTTTGTTGTGTTCGTATAGAATCATACATATAAATACCAACACAGCACTGCTTCATTGGTTAAATGGCAAACCTGAAATATCACAAATCAGCCCTTGATGAAGAACTGGCTTTGCGCCTTGCGTCTGCTCACACTCACTCTCACTGTGTGAGAAAGCTGCTGCATCCGACGGACCCACACGACCACGATGCTCTTTGCCTCGCCGCCCGAGCGCGACGCGCAGCTGACTGAGCCGCTGAACCCTTCGTCAGTGCCACTCGTCAACTCCCACGCCACCACGAACGACAGCAGCAACATGAGCAAGAACTTCACGTCGCTCTCCGAGCAGATCCCGCCCCAGGACGGCGGCAGTGTTGGTGGCGCTGCTGGCGCGATTGGCGCTGGCCAGTCCTACGTCGAAAAGTGCGCTGCTGCTGCCTGCATCTCCACATGTGTGTACTTGCCGGATGCACGTACACGTGTGCCATATGAACTGACCTGCTGTGTGTCACCCACTCACTGCAGAGTCAAGCGCATGGACGCGCAGACGCTCATCAAGACGCTGCGCTACGTGAACGTCATCCTCGCAATCATGCAGGCGTTCGCCGGCTTCTCGGGCATCTTTGACCTCGTCGTGCTCGACGTCACGAGCTTCCTCATCTCGGTCTACACCATGTACGTCGCTTGCTGATCCGTCGTCTCACTCCATCGATCCTTCCATTCATACGTACCAGTGACTGACTCGCTCGCCCCCATCGCATGCGACCAGCATCTTTGCGTTGCTACTGCTTGCGTTCGAGTGCCGCTTCGCGTCCATGGAGCCGACGATCCGCCAGTACTTTGGCTTTCTGTTCACGTACCGCGGCCGCGCTGCGTTCCTGTTCTTGTACGTCGTAGGCGCTGTTTCAGAGTCACACACGCGAGTGTTTTATAGCCCGAGGGGGTACTGCATGGCTCACACTTGCTGGTTTATGTGGACAGTGTCGGATTCATGAACTTTGGCATGAACGGCTCGTTCTCCAAGTTTGTCGGCGTCCTCATGTGCGCGAACGCGTGCTTTGAGCTCGCGATCATCAGCTGCCACCGCGAGTTCAAGAACGGCCACTTGTCGTCGACAATGGACCCAACGGCGACGTACACGGGCGCGTCCGAGGTGCGTTTCGATGGTCGAGCGGTAGGGACCGACTGCCGTCTTCTGGCATCTCACACTCATGTATGTGTTTGTTTGTCTGTCAACAGGAGACCGCGCAGCTGCTGGCGCAGAATCAGGACTACGCCGCCAAGGCCGGTGCGTACGTGCTCCAGCAGGCACAGCAGAACCCGCAGTTTGTCGCGCAGGCGACGCAGTCGCTCGTTGCACCGGGCAGCTACGTGCCGCCACCAGTTGTCGCCCGCTGATTGCATGAGGACGTCGCTGCTGTTGTTATGAACTTGGTCGTTGCGGCCGTCGTCTGCGAGCTGTCGATGCCGCAAAGTAGTCAATGAAGCGTCTGTATGCTCAATCTGGTCGCACACTTGACTGCACGGCTGCGTCGATAGTCCGATGTTTTGGTGAGTGGTGTGCGTCGTATTAGTACTAGAACGAGTGCACGCTGCTCTCGGCCGCTGGCGACGTCGATATCGTTGTTGAGGTGTCGGCGACGACCTTGGCTTCTGGATCTACAGCTGCGGCGATTCGAGCGGCTAGAGCTGCTGGGACGACTTCAGAGCCCGCTTCAAGTTGTCACATCTGGAGAACTGATCAAGTCCGTTGAGTTGCAAAGTCAAGCTGGTCGGATCACTCGACATTGATAAGCGAGTCGCACATCGCTTGCAGCTCACTCTCGCGACCTGTTCATCGATCCATCACGAACGCAACGATCGGTCGAGTAAACGCCAGACATCAGCGATAACACTGACGGCAGCGATCGCACGATCCTGTCGTGTGAAGCGCGCACAGCAATGTGCGAGGGCTGAAGGTAAATGCGATTGGCCATGGTGCTCTTGCAGCGCAGCAAACAACGCTGGACAAGCAACTGGATGAGTGGGATGTATGGGTTCGAGAACTCGCAAGCTAGCTGCCGTT
The DNA here is from genome assembly GCA_023337825.1 of Globisporangium apiculatum. Lineage (NCBI taxonomy): Eukaryota > Oomycota > Peronosporomycetes > Pythiales > Pythiaceae > Globisporangium > Globisporangium apiculatum. The sequence continues at coordinate 4,362 of JAADXO010000972.1, read as the reverse complement.
GCATGAACGCCATCGCGTCTTCGGTGGCAGCATTTGCCAAGTTCGTCCAATGCCTGCGATGCCGACGTTGCCTTTGTGACGTGTGCAGGTTGCTGCGTACCCGGTCACGTGCAGTGGCGATTGCGGCTGGGCGTATAGCCGCGTCGCGCGGCTCGAACGTCAGTCGACTGTCTGTTGCCGTCATTGTCGAGGGGTTTGATCATGGTGTACGAGCGGCCGGTCACGCAGTCACGTCCAGGGCTGACGCAAGAGAGACGAGTGAGAGAGTGCTCGAGATTTCGGTCATAGTGCTGCGTGTGCTCGCTTGTGAAAGCCACTCGAGTGCCGAGCACACAGGAGCGCCGCATGTGATCTCGATGGACTTGACGACACTCGCCAGCCAAGTCCAGTGCTAGCAAGGATCGGAGGCAGTGTCGACAAGCATGCAGAGACAGCAAGCAGTCGTTGCGTTGGCCAGTGTCCAGACAGGCACAGACACTGCGGCGCGCGTCAACACTCGCACTCGTAGCGCTGCGAGTGCCTGGCGCAAGCTTCGTACGCGCTGCGCAGCTGCGAGCAACTCACTCGAGCACAGCAGCTCAGCAGACGATCCGGGCGGTGGCGCAAGCCCAGCCAGCACACGGCGCAAGACGCAAGACGCATGACGCCAGCGGTCGACGCTGGTCGAGTGTGCGCTGTGTGTGAGCAATTGCTGCTGTGCTGTGCTGCTGACGCACGGCGCGCAGTCGTGCACAAGATCGAGCAGCGGCTGCGACAAGCGCGCTGGATTCGTCTGCGCAAATGAAATGGCTCGAGTGTGGAGACGTCGGAAATTACGATCCACTTGATTAGGGTGGCCCACACAGGTCGGATGCGCGTGTCGCGCGCGTGCCATTGCGGATTTTTGCGGCTTGAGGTTCGCTGTTTGAGTGGTTGGCAGCACCTCTCATCACGCACGCCAAACCGAAGGCACGGGCGAAGCAGACGGCCTCGACGATGCACGCATGTGCGTGCGTTGTTGCTGCTTCTGTTGTTGTTCGGGTAGGCGGCGCTGCTGCCAGTGTGCATCACGCCCGCGCTTGGCGAGTCTTTTTGCTTTTTTGCTTGTTGCTTTCGCTGCAATGCTTGCTTGTTGATTGTTGTTGCTGGCAGCGAATGAGCAAGAGTGCCACTGTGCCAATAGTTTTGTGAGAAATGATACCCATCGCGATGCGCGAACGTTCGCAGATCGCGTGTGCCAACTGCGATGTGCGATCCACATAAATTTGCACGCTTTTCCAACGGCTCAATTTGGTTCGCACTTGTTGACCAGTCCACCTGGCGCGCCGTCGCAAACAACACAGGCAGTGTGAAGTGGTCGCCATAGAGCGCGTGAAACCGATGGTGAGCAATGCAAGTGGTGGTGGAGACTGCAGCGGTATGGACGACGATGGCGTTGCGCTGATCGCTCGTCCGGTCGTCGCGACTCGTTGTTGCCACGCAATGCTATGTTCGCGAATAAGCTCGAGTGGAAACGGTGAGAAGCTGATCTGGCTTGTAATGGTACTGTGGTTGCGGCGTTTCGAGTCGAGTACGATGGTGATGTCCACTCGTTTCGTGACGCTAACACTCGTTGCTTGCGTTCGTGCAAGTGAATCCTCGACATCGCGCCTGTTGTTCGCGCTGGCGCAAGGCAAGTGCTGCTACGACCAAAGACTGGGACGGCCAGTCTGTTTGCGCTGCGCTACCAACATCAGTGATTACTTGGAGGAGCACACGATTCTCCTATCACCGTTCGACCGCCCGCAATGAAGTCGCCGCCTCCTCCACCGAGTGTCAACTCTTTCTCTCGTCCTCCTGCTCGACTCTTCCGCGTGGTCTTGCAGGCGAGTCGAACGAGCGTGCTCAACAGCGCTTGGCACGAGTGGTGCGTGCGCGCGAGGCAGTGTTCGCGAATGTGCGGTTTGCTTCGATGGCTTCAGAATGATGAGAGGCGGCCGCAAAATCCACACACGCAGGCAAAACGTGGATTGTGCGTGCTGAGTGCCTTCAAGGATCTTGTTTGATTCGGAGTTGTGCGGAGTGATACGATACAGCTGTGCAGCCACACACAAAAGTGTTTCCCCCTCTACATGCGCCTGTCTGCGCGCGATTTTAAGATCCGAGTGCGCTCATTGGTCAAGAACGTTCTCAGCGCGAGCGTGCTCTATTTTGCCCAACGGCTCGCATTTTGGCATGTGCAAAATGCTGCTTTTGCGGATCTGTGGATATTCGAACAGCGCACACTGATTGTTGCTCTCTCCACTGGTACAGACAGCAGCAGATACCAGCACAGCAACAGGCATTGCAAGCACGTTCATGCTCGCACTCACATGCTCACATGCGCATTTGAACGCGCATGGTTTCCTCTCTCCACATGCTCGCATCGCTGCGTTTGCTCCAAAGACAACACACACACACGCACTCGCGCTCGCACGCATGGACAGGGCGGACACTTTGCGAGCAGCGAGCTGGAAAATGGAAGGCGCAGAAACCAGCGCTTGAACCAGTTTGCCTGCCTGTGCGCATGGCTCGTCTGGACGCACCTGCTGCGGATACTTTTCCCCCCAATCACTGGCCCGTGCTCCTCCTCCTTGTGCTTCCTGTCTATTGTGGCCGGCGGCCATGCAACCACACCCACGACCAAGGAGGAGCGACCAACAGCAGGTCTCAACGGCTCCGACGGCTCCGACAGCCGCAGCGCGTACGCGTGCGCGGCGCTAGCCATTCCTAAACTTGCCTCGCAGCGCCACCACCGCGGCCTCGCATCGCACTCGAATCTTCTCGCGCTCTCTCGCACACACTACGCTCTCACGGACAGCCATGGTCTCTGCCAGCGCCACGAACGCCACGAGCACCTTTGCATCGGCGATCGCCACGACTGCTGCAACCAGCTCGGCGATGCTCTCGGCCATGTGCGGCTCGAAGCGGCCATTCGCCGCGACGCTGCACCACCACGCAATGGACGGCAGCGTACACACCGCAACGGCCGACCCGACGCAGAAGCGCTCGCCGCTGCTCTGCGGCTACCCGAGCAAGAAGTGCTGGGCGTGGCGCGTCGAGAAGCGCAACGGCGAGCTGCACAAGTTTTGCGAATACCACCGCCAGAAGGCCAACACGAACCAGCGTCGCATGGAGCAGCGGCGCAAGAACGGCCGCACGTCGCAGCAGCAAAAGGACAGCGCGACGACGGACGGCGGCGCTACCGGCAGCAACAGCAAGAGCAACGACATCAAGCAAGAGCCTGTTGCGTCAGCGACCACCTCAGCTATTGCCAAGACCGAGTCGCCTGTCGCGACGTTGGCGTCCACCACCACCAAGCCAACGCCGCCGTCGATCAACACGGCGATGGCCAACGCCGAGAAAGCCGCTGTGAACAGCTCGAGCGCTGTGCCAGCTGCGTCGCCGCGCGGCGTCGAGCACTTTGACTACATGAGTCCGCCGCATTTCAGCTGGGCCGAAGTGGACCTCGACATTGGCATGGACGCAGCTGTCGAGTACATGATGATCGACCACGCGATCGACTCGGAGCCGTCGGACAAGCCCGTGGACCTCTACGAAGAGGACCTCTACTTCCTCGAGCACTTCATCGCCGAGATTGCTGCGACTGGCGTGTGAGCCTCTCTCGTCCGGTTGCTGACGGCCGGTCTCCAACAACTCGCTGTCGCTCGCCCAACGTCATTCGGTGCCACGTCTCGCACGCGGCTGCAGCTCTTGCTGCTCTGTCGTGCCAAGCAAGTCTGCTCGCTCTTAGCCGACGATGTCCCTCCCCAGTCTCTCCAGATCTACCTGTCCAAGAAAGTCTGCACTGCGACCCAACGGAGCCAGCGAGTCTCTCTCGAGCGGCTGGCGCGCACCCCATTACTTTATCAGCGCACCCGCTCACCCGCGCTGCCTCGCCTCGCGTCTGTCCGTTCTGCGTTTGAAGTGTCAGCCCGTAGTCCAGCGCGTCGAGCGATCTTTGCGGCGCTGTTGACACGCAGTATGTGTATGCCACTGCTGCACCTGTGAAGAACTGTCGAGGCGTCTCCAGTTCAATCAACTCGCGATCCTAGTGTTGTCGTATCATAGCCCTCTTATTTATCACTATCACAACGTTCACTCCCGTTTCATTCCTCTTAAGCTTGGTTGTTGCTGCTGCTGACTTTGCCACGCGAGCTGTCTGTATGTGCATGCTCTCACAAACGGGGGAGCGCGTTCTTGGCACCTACGATGTTGTTGTCGTTACCTTGCCATCCATTGCGCGGTCGAATCGTGCTTGCGCGGACGAAAGTTGCTAGCAACACGTAACGTGCGTTGTGCTACAAACGCATTTCATTGCTGGACACGCGTCTGCATCAGTAACGAGCGCAGCCACTGCATTGC
>JAADXO010000971.1:0-11161 GCA_023337825.1 Globisporangium apiculatum | reverse complement strand
TCGATGGTGTGCGGCACGGCACGGGGTCACTCGTGTTTGCAAACGGCGACCGGTACGACGGCGCGTTCGTGCAAGGCTTTCGCCACGGAAATGGCGTGTTCACGTCCGAACGTGGCACGCGCGTGTACGACGGCGAGTGGCGTCGCAGTGAGAAGCACGGCGTCGGCAAAGAGCGGTGGCTCGCGAGCGGCGATCGCTACGACGGCGAGTACGCTCACGACGCGTTCCACGGTCGCGGCGTGCTCGTGCGTGGCGCGAGCGGCAGCAAGTACGACGGCGAGTTTGCGTGCGGCAAGAAGCACGGTCGCGGCCGCATGGAGTTTGGTCGTTCAGCTGCCGCTGGCGTGAGTCCAGTGGGTGTCAAGCGCGTCCTAGCGATCGCTAGTGCTGCTGCTAGTGGTGGCAGTAGCAGTAACAAAGGCGCCGTCTATGAGGGCAGCTGGCGCGACGGCCGCATGCACGGCGACGGCAAGTACACGCGCACTGACGGGAGCTTCTACGACGGCGCGTGGCTCGACGGGCTCTATCACGGCAGCGGCAAAGAGGTCGTGCTTGCGACTGGCGAAGTCTATGACGGCCAGTGGCGATGCGGCCAGCGCCACGGCGACGGCTGCGTCACGCGCAACGGCATGCGGCGCCATGGCGTGTGGGACAGCGGCCGGCGCGTCAAGTGGACAACAGCCGACGTGCCGATCTTCAAGAAGGATGCACGGCCGTCGGGGCGTGTATCGTAGGCGAACCGCAGTTGATCGACGAATGGCTGGTAGCAATCCCAGTACCTATATTAGGTCGCTAACTGGTGCTCATTGTCGTCAGTCGTTCCCAAGGCTAACTAACTGCCTGTACTTACTACTACTCGCTCGTAACATCACGCGCTGCGTACTACCTTTGACTCGCTCAGCAGCATGTTGTCCATGAGCGCGTCGAGTTCGTTCATGTCGTCGCGGTACGCCGACATGACGAGCGCCGTGAGCGCGTCGCAATCAGCACGTACAACAGCCGTCGGTGTTGCAAAGACCTTTGGCTCAAACTGCACAACGGACGTCGTGACCGTGTCGCCTGATGCCCGAGCGCTACTGACGCACGACCCGCGCTCCAGGACGTACACGTCGGGGAAGTGGGACGCGCACTTGAACACGCTGCGCCACACGACAACGACTCTGCCAACTGTTACAAACTCCTTCAGAGCTGTAAGCATCACGAGGTCAACAGTGTCGCCATTGTACACCCTTGTAATCCGGTACTTCTCAGCAAACGTGTCGCTTGTCGTCCAGCTGCCGCAGTACTCGACGCAGTCCGACGACTCACGGCTCTGCTGCTCGCTGCAGCGCTGCGTCACGCGCCGCACGACGTCGAACGCAAACGGCGACACTTCGCGCTCAACGAGCTCGATGAACGACCGCAATGGCTCCGTTCGCGTACAAGTGCGGGACAGCGGCGTGTCATCAAGTGCGTCGACACTGGCGCTGCAAAAGATGTTGTTGACTTGCGCAAACGCAGCGTCGAGTTCCGATACGAGCAGCTCGAGCAGCACCATGTCGTCGTGCTCGAGTTGCAATTGCGGTCGAATTGTATTTGTAACACTGTTGATACTGTTGCTACAAATGGCAACTGCACTCGTGTGTGCTGCGTCGTGCCAGCTGCAGAGCGCTTCCTCGAGGTTTGCTGCGCGCTGCGTCTGTGCGGCCAGCATGCAACGGAGTCGCTTGTTCTCAGCGAGTGCGCGCTCGCAGCTTTCGAGCTGGCGCTTGGCAATGCGTTGCCACTTGGGCACGACGACCATTGCTGCGCGCTCGCTGAGCGGCAGGCTCCTAGTAGATTGCGACGATGCTGACTGTTGGGCGGCAGCGCGCCTCTCTTGCGTATCGCGGACTGCGTGCTCGAGCGCAACGACTTGCTTGCGCAGCTCGGCGAGCTCGCTCTGTCGTCGGTCACGCGACAGATTGCGCTTGGTAGTGGTCGTGCGCGACGCTGGCGTCGAACCGTCGCTGTCGAGCGTGCTGCTGCTGTCCACGCTCAGGAGCGAGTAGTTCGGACTTGCTGGTCGAGCGGTCGATGTTGCTTCTGTAGTGCTGGTGCATGGACTAGTAGCAAACGCCATGGGCTCGAGAATGTCGAGCAGCGCCTCGGTCTCTGCAAGCAGCTGTGCTTCGTCGATCTCTTGTGCTGTGGTGTCGTCGAGCCCATACAGATTCACTTCTGCAGCGTCATGCGTAGTCGTGAAGAGCTGCGCGAGTACGTCGTCGCTTAGCGGCTGGTGCTGCAGCTCATTCATGTTGTTGCTCGCTGCGTGCTGAGTTGTGCTGTGCGCTGGTCGCGTGTTGGTGTCGGCGCGATTCTCTCACTGTCATCTCTGCTTTCGTGTCGGCTCGTACGTACGCGAATGGGTAAGTCCCTCGCGATGGGTTCTCTCGAGGGAAGGAAGAGGGAGGATGCGCACCGTCACCACCTTCGATCGACTGCAGCATCTCAGTCGCTCACGCACTCAGCCACTCACTCGAACACAATCACACCGATTGTTGCATGCGGAACATAGCTCGACTGACTGGGCGTCGCAATGTGCTGTGCCCAGTTTGTAACAATCGCAAAGCAAGGCATTGTTGTGTGAAGCAGTTGTCTTCGCAACAACCATGCTCGACGTTTGCAGGAAGCATCTACATCGTCCAGCAGTGCTTGTCAACGCCGCTGACTCGTCGTAGAAGTCTGAGACGTTGCTACAGCAAAGACCTCTCGCGCACCGAACAACGTCCCCCTTGCTGCTCGCGGTGTGCTAAGTCCAGGGTCTTCTTCTCAACTGTTCAATAGAGTGACAAAGTGATGGGTCAGAGAGTGCTATTGCTACTACTAGTCGACTGTATGTGCATGCAACCGCTGTCTACCGCCGGTACGCGTCGGCGACAAAGCCTGGCGCGTTCGGCGCGTCGCTCAGTACGAGCAGTTCGTTGTACCGCTCAATCGCGTCCGCACTTGCAAGGCCGCCAAACTTGACTTGTCCAATGCCAGCGCCGACGACGAGTGCTGCGAGGAATGCTGCGTCCGAGCTCTGGCCAGCGATCGCGCCTACAATGACGGCGAGTCCGAGCCGCCGCGCATCGGCGATCGCTTCGAGCATGCGCGAGAGCGTCGGGAATGCGTGCAGATGCAGCAGCACCGTGTTGCACGCACGCTCTTCGACCGCAGTCTCGAGTCCTTGGCGCTCCCATAGTGCGCTGCCGACGACCTGGACGCGGCAGTTTGGGTCGCCACCAAGTCGGTTCGTCGCAGCGTCACTACTAGTGTTCACGTCGTCGTGCTCGGCGCTCAGTAGCGCGGCAAACGATCGGACGTCGTCGCCGTCAAACGGGTCGACGACCGTCGCGATCGCGAGCTCATTGATCGCGCTGCGCGTGATGTCGAGCATCTCGTCGCTCGTCTTGAGCGCGCCACTTGCACCTAGTGCCCACTTGTCCGTATTGTACGAGAGTACATCCTGGACACTGTCAGTAGCCATGCTACTATCGTCTTTCGTAGTAGCACTGCCAGGCAAAGTTCGCGTCGACCCACTGATAGTATCGGACTCGGATGATGTTGACACCGGCAGCACGAACTCGGACGCTGCAACGTCGACGCCGAACGCGACGCACAGCGGCGTGACGCTCGCTGGTGCGAGCCCTGAGACAGCTGAGCTGCTGCTACGACTCTCGACGCGACTGCGCACGTCGTCGAGCGCTGCGCGCAAGATCTGAAAGAGCTCGGCGAGCGTCTCGAGCTGCGGCGCAAAGCCGCCGAACGCGCCGACGTTTGCAAACCCGACGCCGCGGCGCTCGAGCTGCTGACGCAGTGCGCGGCTGAACTCGGCGCCGATCTCGTACGCGTCGGCAAAGCTCGTGGCGCTCGTCGGTGCAATGAACACTTCCTGGACATACAGCTTGTTGGACGCGTACCGCCCAGCGTTCACGACGCTAAAGAGCGGCATTGGGATGCACAAATGCTCAAACGACGAAGCGTCCTGGAGCTTTGCAATGTAGTCGACCAGCGAAAGCTCGGCGTACCGCGCGCCAGCTTTGCACGCTGCGACCGACGCTGCGAGGCAGACGTTGCGGCCGACGTCGGTTTCGAGCGCTGCGAGCGCCGAGTCGATCGCGAACTGGTCGGTCGGTTCGAGCGCGAGCAGCTTCTCGTTCAGCACGAGCGCTACACTCGCTGCGCGCTGACGATACCCGCATCCGCCAAAGCGCTGGTTCGCAAGCGGGACAGCCGACTCGGTCGCGTAGACGTCGTCGCCGTCACCCGCGTCAAGTCGGTCCGGCAGCCCCTGCGTCTCGCTCGAACATGAGCCATCAAAGACGCCTTTGCCAGTATGTAGACGCACGAGTACAGTCGGTGCGCCCGTACCGTCGAGCACTTCGCGCACGTCGACGTGGAAGATGCCGCGTTTGGATGTCGCGTGCGAGTACAGAAGCGCCGAGAGCACAACGAACGGGTCTTCTGGCCGGTCAGCGACGACCTGGTTGATTGCGTCGTTGAGCGTCGTCTCGAGCGCGTGCTCGCCGAGGTACGCCTCGACGAGGTCTCGCTCACGCACCTCGTCTTCGCCGCTGTCGGTGTCTGGCTGCTGCTGCTGCGTCATGCTCGAGACGTCGTGCGAGTCTCGAAGAGACGCACTATTGTCGAGAAGCGAATCCCAGCTCGCAGAAATGAAAGGACGCTGTCTCGATACAATTGCTGCTTGAAAATGCCAGGCTTGAATGATCACACAAGTTCGTACTTCCTACTGATCCGACATTTCAAGCACTGCAAGTCTACTACTACTACTACAACTCGACTTGACAGTCCAGCATTCCAAGACCAAGTACTCTGCTCTACGTATGGGCGTGCGGTCTGGGCCATAATCATGCAAGCACGATGCCATTGACTACACTGCATGCTGCTTTCTCTGTCTTGCCATCGCTCACACTGCACTCGCGCCTCTGTGCTTGAGCGACTCCTCGAGCAGCAAGTTCTCCATCATTTCGTTCATGTCGTTCATGTCGTCGTGGTACGCGTCCATCACGAGCACCGTCATCGGGTCGTCCTCGACCGATCCACAGCACGGTATTGTCGAAGCCGTTGCGAACCGCTTTGGTTCGAGGTGCGCACAGGCTTTTGTCAGCGTCCCAATCGCGACGCGCTCGTCGCTCGAGAGCAGCGGCTCGGAGACTGAGACGCCCGTCTCCTGGACAAACGTATCGGGAAAGTGCTGCTCGCAGCGAAAGAGACTGCGCCACACGACGACGACGCGACTCGGAGACCGAAACTCTTTGAGTGCAAGGAGCACGTGGACCGCGACGTCGGCGCCATTGAGCGTGCGCTGGACGACGTACTTGTCCGTGAGCACATCGTCAGTACTCCAGTGGCCTCGGAACCGAATGCAGTCGGGACCGTTCGAGAGCCGCTCGTTGCAGATCCGCGCGACGCGATGGACCATCTCGAATTCGAACGGCGACACGTCGACCTCGGTGACCTCAAAGAACGATTGCGACACGCCATCGGCTGCTGCCGACGCTCTTGTCTTGGCAGTCGTGCGCACGAGTGGCTCGGGACGCAGCGTGTCGAGGCCAGCAGCGCGCAGCATGTCGTCAGCGCGCACGTACGTCCCATCGAGTTCGGACACGAGCATCTCAAAGAGCAAGTCGTCGCCTGGTTCGAGGTGCACAATCTTGTGGGATGTGGCGACGATCGCGGTACTGCTACCATCGATCGCGTCACTCTGCTGCGTGACGTGCTGCCAGTTGTACAGCGTCTCCTCCATACCCGCAACGAGCTCGCGCTGGAGTGCAAGCATACTGCGGAGGCGCTTGTTCTCCGACGTTGCGCGCTCGCAACTTGCAAGCTGGCGCTTTGCAATGCGCTCCCACTTGGGTACGACTGTGAGTGCTGACGGTGCTGTTGTTGACTGAGTAGACTGGTGCTGTTGCTTCTCCTGCTGCGTCTCGTGCAGCTCAGTCTCGAGCACGACGACTTGCTTGCGTAGATAGTCGAGCTCGTCGAGCAACCGCTCGCGCGACGGGTTGCGCATGCTCCCGGGCTTGGAGCCGCGTCGGCGGCTGCGCTTAGTCGGCTGTTTGCCGTCGACAGCTTGCGCTGGTGTTGTTACTGCTGGTGACGAGTCGTCGCCGCTGCTGGAATCGGGTGCTGGTGAGCTGCTGTTGCTATGATTGACGCTGCTGCTGCTGATGGCGACTGAGACGGGGGTCGCAGGGCTCGTAGGCTCCATGGCAGTGAAGTCAGCTCTGCAGTCGAGGTGGCCGATTGAAACGAGCGCAGGGTCGATCATGCTCAGCAGCGCTTCGGTCTCGGCAAGAAACTGCTCTTCATCGAGTAGTGGGCTGCTCGCTGTCACTTCGTCGACCAGCGTGTTGCTGCTGGATGTGGCGTCGCTGTGGGTGCACATCACATGCGGCAGCTCGGGCATTGCTGCCGTATCTGCCAGCTCTGGCACAGCGAGCAGCTCTGGCATCGCGCCAGTGGGCTGCAGCGCAAGCGTTGCGTCGTCGCTCTCGAGTGGTACCAGGAGCTCAGCCAGCAGTGCGTCGTCGACATCGAGAAGCGCGAGTTGTTGTTGTTGCGGAGACAGCGGTGCATTCGCCATGTTGCGCCACAAATGCAAATGGCAATCAACAACAACAACAGTGCAAACAGACAAAACGATTGTGACGACCCGTTCAGTGTCAAACGCAATACAAAAATCCAGTTGCGAATTGCGATGCCTGTCCGCACCACGAGTGACCAAGTTGCAGCGCAACGAGCTGGCGCAGCGAGCGACGACGCAGGTGACGTCGACGAAGAGCTGCTGCTCGATGAGACCGAGGCGCTTCTCAGTGTGCTGCACCCGGCCGCGTTCCTCGCAAGCTCGTCGTCGGCACCGCGCCCCCCTGCGTTCGCAGCAGCACCAACAACCGAGAAGCCTGTACGATTGACGACGACATCGTCGTCCGAGACAAGCAGCAGCAGCAGCAGCAGCGATAGCAACAGCTGCGAGCGATCGATTGTACCGGCAGCCACGCCATTCCGTCGCCCAAGACACTACCAGACACCACACGACCAGCAGCAGCCACTCCGTCGCCGCGGTCGCCCTGGTCCGTCGCCAAAGCCCGGTGCGACCCGCAACGTGTCGCGCGAGCGGCTACGAAGCGAACTGGGCGACTTGCGCGAGCAAGTGCGTCGCCTCGAGCGCGACTTGCAGTCCAAACAGCATGCACGTCGCGCGATACTATCGCTGCAAGCCTGGGAGCGCGTCGCCAAGAGTCAGTGCGCGAAGCGCTGGCGCGCCGAGACCGAGCGGCAGGAGCTCACAGCGCGTGTTGCGCGGCAGGACGCGTTCGTCGTCGAGATGCTCTTGCAGTGGCGGCAGTCGACGATGCCACTCGCAATCCCACGGCCACTGAGTTCAGTCAACAGCGCTGTTGCAGCCCACCGCCAGCAACAGCAGCAGCCGCTGCACTTTGACGCAGGCGAGCCAGCATTGCTTGAAACATTTATTGCAGCGCTCGACGGAGTGTATGCGCGCACCGACGCTGTGCTACAAGCTGGTGGCCTCGACCGCGTCGACCTGACGCCGTTCCGCCGCGTGATGCCGCAGCAGGAGATCCGAAGTGACGGCACGTTGCGTTGCTACAACGAGACAACGGCGCTCGAAGTCGTGCCGTTTGCCTACGACCAGTACCAGCGCATTGCGTGGCCGTGCATGCGGCAACTGCAGCTGACGCGCGGCGAGGTGATTCGCTATACAAGCAACAGCTGCAAAGACGACGACACCGACACGATCGCGGTCAAGCAGCGCATGACGTTCGAACGCAATGGCGTGCCAACCGAAGTGTCGCTCGTGTTTGCAATGCGGCGGTACAGCGCAAAGGACCACGAAGTCTGGGTCTGGCGCGGCATTGCAAAGGGCGGCCGCGACTTGACGCACCTTGGCATTGACGAAGTCGGTTGGGTCGTCACGTCCGACTTGGCTGCTGCGTTTGGCGATAGCGATGGTGATGGTGGTGCTGTTGCGAGTGCTGCTGCTGCTGCTGCTGGCGTCGCACTGCGCGTGTGCATCCAGTACGAACTGCTGGTATTGCTGCCACAGCAGCGCGTCGCTGCGTCGGATGTCGCAGACGAGCTCACGCCTGCGATCATTGACGTGAACGCCGAGCTGTCATCAGATCTGATTGCAATGTTGGAGTCGATGGCACTCGACGTCGCGCGACAGGCATCATCGAACGAGTCATCGTCGTCGTAGGATGTGCATGAGAACGAGTTCGATTGTATGGCGTGCTTTGGAGCTGTGTAGAGCTGTCGGTCGTGGGTAGTGTGTGAGATTGAAACGTGAGGTACAATGTCGATCGTGTCGACGTTGTGTGCGTGAGTGGCTGCCGTTCATTTTCGAGGCATCTGGTGCTGCAGTGCCCAAGCGGCGACCGGGACGAACTCCCAAGCCAGGCTCAAAGCAGAACCCGTCGCGCGTCACAATAGCATGCTACTCGAGCCTCGAGACGTGCATCTGCTCGAGTCGCTGGTTGCGAGCTTGGAGCCAACGTGCCGACTCACAGGCTCTGTGTTTACGGACTCCGAACTCGTAGCCGTGCCGTTTGCAACAGTCACAGCAAAGACACGAGTGTCACAACATGGCAGCGAGCAGACGTTCACAGAAGTCGCAGCTTGCAAGCTCGTGCCGCTCGACTGTGAGCTCTACCGTCAAGTCGCATGGCCACTTACGACGGCGTTCCACTGCACAGGCAATAGCAGCAGCATACGATACACTCGCAATGGCGACTGCGCTGCCTTTGACAGCAACACACTTGCGATTCGACAGCGCTTCCCTCTCGTGCGCAACGGCAAGCGCGTGGTTATGACGTACTACCTTGCGATGCGGCGATACAGTGCTGCACAGTAGGAGCTCTGGGTAACGTGAAGTCTGTCGCGCGTCGATCCCGTCGAGTACCTGGATTAGGTTTGTTGGAGTGTACGTTGAAGTGCGAATTTTGCTTCTTGTATTTTATACGACAAATCAACATTTGTCAGCACAAGCAAAAGTTTCGATATAGTACGTGGACCACGCAGACTATTTGAGCCACTTTCTGGTCTTCCCGATGACTCTCACTTGAGCTTCCACAAGTCGCAGTCATAGCAAGCAAGCGATGGCGTTGTCAACCAGCAGCGCGCACGACGCAGACATTGACGAGGAGCTGCTGCTCGAGGAGACCGAATCGCTGCTGGACACGCTGCATCCGCTCCCAGAGCCAGAATCGCCGCTACTGCCTACATTCGTTCACTCGCAGCTTTCGGTCGGCCACGAGCTCAAGCGACAGTGTCCAACGACACCGCCTAGCTCGACTGACAGCAGCAGCAATGGCAGTGAGCCTTCGAGTCCGTCGTCGCCGCTTAGTAGCGCCAGTAGCGGACGCAGCTCGAGGCCCGATCCACCTGCTGCTAGCACAACACCAGTCACACGACCGCCAGCAAAGCGCAACTTGTCGCGCGAGCGCATGCAGAGCGAGTTGCGCGAGCTGCGCGCACTCGTCGAGCGACTTGAAAACGAACTACATAGAAAGCACCACGCGCAGCGCGCGCTCGTGTCGCACCGCGCGTGGGAAGGCGTTGCGATGCGTCAGCGTCGGCAGCGCGAACGCGCCGAAGCCGAGCTGCGGCGGCTCAAAGTGCGCGTCGCAGCCCAAGACATGCTCGCCGTCGAGATGCTGTACAAGTGGAAGCGGTCGATGGCGAACTCTGTAGCTCCGATGAGCTGCAATAGTGCGTTGGCTGTCTCGCATCTGAGCTTCTCGCCGCACGACGTGTCGGTCCTGCAGTCGCTACTCGCCGACCTCGATGGTGCGTTCGCACGCACACACGCCGTGTTTCGCGACGCAGGCGTGAGTGACGCGCCGTCGGTGCCTGTGACGATCACGACAGTCAAGCCGCTGCCATTTGCGCGTAACAACGGCACGTCGCAGTCGTTTGTCGAAGGCGTCCACATTGACGTCTATCCGTTCGACTTTGCGACGCAGCGAGCGGTTGCGTGGCACTGCATGAAGCGCTTCCAGCTCGCACGCACCGAGACGATCGCGTTTCCATTGGCACAACAGTTTGGCAGTCTCGACGTGGACGACAACGACAGCACCGACGACAGTGACAGCGATACGTTTGCTGTCAAACAGCGTGTTGAACGTCGCTACGACGGCGGCCGCGCAGTCCTCACGTACCTGTTTGCAATGCGGCGGTACCACGCCGCGAGCCACGAGGTCTGGGTCTGGCGCGGTGTGACGCGGAGCGAGCAGTACAGGACCGAGCTGTGCGTCGAAGAGACCGGCTGGATGGTCCTCTCGCCGCTTGCAGCCCACGATGCCAGCGTATCAAGTAGCGATGACGGCGTATCGACAGCACTGCCGCTTGTCGGGACTGTGCAGCGCTCGTGCGCGCACTACGAGACCAAGCCGCTGAGTAGTAGCAGCTGCCTCGACCGCATGCACGCGGTCGCAGGGCAACTGACGTCAGTCGTCGTGAACGGCGACGAAGACGTCGCTGTCGAACTGAGTGCGATGGTCGAGAGCGCTGTGCTCGACGAGCGCACGCGAGGAGGCAGTAAAGAGTCGACTGACAAGGCAGCAGCTGTGTGAGTGTGCTACAGTAGGAAGTGCGAGTGTGAATGTAAAGTCGTCACGTCGGGACTTGCGTGGTCGGTCGAACAGGTCGGACAGATCCGACTTTTGGGTTATCAGGTCTTCTTGTGATGACCGTGACGATGAACTACCTATGACTGAGCGGCGCCACACACAGCGACGTTAAACGAGTGTAGGACGGACCACTCCCTTGTTCATTCACTCACAACTCCTTCTATCGCTATTGCTCGCCCGCTCGCCGCAGTGTCCTGAAGCAGCAAGCCCTCGAGTGCGCTGATCACGCGCTCCTGGTCGGCGTCGTAGCTCGTTGCGAGCAGGTTCACGAGCGGCACTGCGAGCGACGACGGTGGTGGTTGTGGTGGATCCAGCAGCGGTGCGTCTGTATGCTCACACTGCGATTGTGTCTTTGTTGCGAGCTGCGTGCACGAAAGCGCGACGGTGCTGCCCGTGGCTGTCGTCGTACTCAGCGCCTCCCAGCCGGTCTCGTCAATGACGATGCCTGGGAAGCGCGCTGTTGGCTTCGAGACGCTGCGCCAGAC